>WNWK01000472.1:0-70000 GCA_009830355.1 Cherax destructor
GGACTCACCACCACGGAGCTGAACTCTTCTCCTGGCTGAGGGACTCACCACCACGGAGCTGAACTCTTCTCCTGGCTGAGGGACTCACCACCATGGAGCTGAACTCTTCTCCTGGCTGAGGGACTCACCACCACGGAGCTGAACTCTTCTCCAGGCTGAGGGACTCACCACCATGGAGCTGAACTCTTCTCCAGGCTGAGGGACTCACCACCACGGAGCTGAACTCTTCTCCAGGCTGAGGGACTCACCACCATGGAGCTGAACTCTTCTCCAGGCTGAGGGACTCACCACCATGGAGCTGAACTCTTCTCCTGGCTGAGGGACTCACCACCACGGAGCTGAACTCTTCTCCAGGCTGAGGGACTCACCACCACGGAGCTGAACTCTTCTCCAGGCTGAGGGACTCACCACCACGGAGCTGAACTCTTCTCCAGGCTGAGGGACTCACCACCATGGTGCTGAACTCTTCTCCAGGCTGAGGGACTCACCACCACGGAGCTGAACTCTTCTCCAGGCTGAGGGACTCACCACCACGGAGCTGAACTCTTCTCCAGGCTGAGGGACTCACCACCATGGAGCTGAACTCTTCTCCAGGCTGAGGGACTCACCACCATGGAGCTGAACTCTTCTCCAGGCTGAGGGACTCACCACCACGGAGCTGAACTCTTCTCCAGGCTGAGGGACTCACCACCACGGAGCTGAACTCTTCTCCAGGCTGAGGGACTCACCACCACGGAGCTGAACTCTTCTCCAGGCTGAGGGACTCACCACCACGGAGCTGAACTCTTCTCCTGGCTGAGGGACTCACCACCACGGAGCTGAACTCTTCTCCTGGCTGAGGGACTCACCACCATGGAGCTGAACTCTTCTCCTGGCTGAGGGACTCACCACCACGGAGCTGAACTCTTCTCTTGGCTGAGGGACTCACCACCACGGAGCTGAACTCTTCTCCAGGCTGAGGGACTCACCACCATGGAGCTGAACTCTTCTCCAGGCTGAGGGACTCACCACCACGGAGCTGAACTCTTCTCTTGGCTGAGGGACTCACCACCACGGAGCTGAACTCTTCTCCAGGCTGAGGGACTCACCACCATGGAGCTGAACTCTTCTCCAGGCTGAGGGACTCACCACCACGGAGCTGAACTCTTCTCCAGGCTGAGGGACTCACCACCATGGAGCTGAACTCTTCTCCAGGCTGAGGGACTCACCACCACGGAGCTGAACTCTTCTCAGGCTGAGGGACTCACCACCACGGAGCTGAACTCTTCTCCAGGCTGAGGGACTCACCACCATGGAGCTGAACTCTTCTCCAGGCTGAGGGACTCACCACCATGGAGCTGAACTCTTCTCCAGGCTGAGGGACTTCCCACTATGGAGCTGAACTCTTCTCCAGACTGAGGGACTCACCACCATGGAGCTGAACTCTTCTCCAGGCTGAGGGACTCACCACCATGGAGCTGAACTCTTCTCCAGGCTGAGGGACTCACCACCATGGAGCTGAACTCTTCTCCAGGCTGAGGGACTGACCACTCAAATACTTTTTGTCCAAGGTTGATGGACTGATTACATTATCTTCATTTCAATACTACATCTGTTGCCTTTGTATTTGACTGAAGAAGCGTTTCAACATAACAAGAGCTATATATTATACATTCCATGGTATTGTTGATTTAGCTTTTTCACTTTTTATCTGGACTACGCCCATCTCTTTTTTTAAGCCATGCACCTTTTTTACATAAGCCACTCCCTTCTTACGTATTACACCCCCGCTTTTCCTATGCCACGCTGTGGCATGCAAAGAGTGTTACAATTTATTCAGCATATGTCACACTCCCATATAGGCTGCCTCCTAACTAGTGAACCGGGTGCTAAGGGTTTAACGATTATTAGGGTACCTGTAGTTAAATCAGTACCTTGGTTCATTGTCCAATCACAGGCGAGCCCGCTAAATGCTAAGGTAATGTGGTTCACTTGCGGTCAGCATTTGCCAGACTTGCCTACCTGCTGGTTGATTACGGTGCTCTCTCTCTGGCTTTTGCTTTTGCCATCTGTCACCGTCGTGTACACTTATCATTATTCCATCTGTACACAGCGTACATATTTATATATAGTGGGTGAAGGTAAAATACATTATAGTCTACTGCTGAGTTTATTTTTCTCTAAACCCCATTACGACCAGGTCACAGGCCATTCACTACCTGTGTTCGTAATACAAGCCCTATTTTGACGTGAGCCACGCCCCCTTGTTTACATATGTAAGCCTCGCCCCCTCTCTCCAAGAGCAAGGCAAACTGGGGTCTTGAAGATTAAAGTGATCTAAGTCTATTTAGACTTCAATGTGCTCCCTCGGTCCCTCCCTCACCCTGAGGAGCCTTCTACCTTCTCTACTTCCGGCCACTCTACCTCCCATCTCACATGTCCCTTCACACACGCCCTTTCAACTTTAATACTCATTGTCCATATCTGCTCCCTCACACTTTGAAAAAAAATCCATCCTCTACTCTCTCCATTATACCCAAATTCCCTCCCACCTCCGACACAAACGTTAGAGAGAGAGAGAGACAGGAGAGAGAGAGAGAGAGAGAGAGAGAGAGAGAGAGAGAGAGCGGCTGCCCCGGTGTCCTACCTGTCTCAATGAAGAGCCCCTTACCCACTCATCAACTAAAGCTGAACACAATGATGAGGAGCCAGTCTATCAGTATCCTGTCTTTCAACTTTAGATGCTTCATTACCAATACCGGGAAGCTCACGCACAGGTTCGTGAACACTCGACATCCCAACATGACGGCTGTTATTGGATGACAGGACTGGAAAATTTTGCTGGAATTCCTGGCTGCACCTCATGGATGAGAAACGGGCAAGCTCAATGGGCAGTGTTCTACAAGTGTGTGTGTGACCATCTAGTTGTTGTTGCCATCCCTACTCAACTAGAAATGATGATCTTCATGCTACGCTTGAACCCTAGTAGCCCTGCACTAGCATGTGCAATGTACTGACCTCAGTGGCAACATGCAGACTTCATCAACTTTCTAATGACTAATGTAGACTCTCCTCTGCTTCAACATAAGCATCAGTGTATTGTAACTGTTGGTGACCTCAACAGCATCTTATAGAGAGGGACTTGAAATGTTTGCAGTGTTTGACATGAGAAACTTTGTTGATTTCCTACTCACGTCTTTGGCTCCTCCCATAATACTACTACTACTACTACTAATAATAATAATAATAATAATATTAATTTTTAGTTTAGCATGATACATGTTAGTACAAAGGAGTGTAACAATTGGGTGTACATGCTAAAAGCCCCTTTATATGCAGAGCATGTCGGGCAAACTTAACTAACTTAAGATTAATAAAGCAATAACAGTGCAAAATTGTAAGTATGGTCATTAGACGAGTTACAATGAATACAAGAAAATTGATTATTCTATTAGTTCATGCTATATGGCTTTATAAATTTGGTAGAGAAGAATTAGAGTTTTGATTATTAGCCTAAGGTGGACACAGTGGAATAATTAACATTAGTTTGAGATGATTACAGATATTGAGAGTAAGCATATATTGATTATAATGACTTACCTATGTTCATGATATTGAGCAAATGCACGTATAGGTTTTTTACATATTTATTTATGATGGACTGGGATAGGTTAAGGACAAAAGGTGTTTTCTAACTGTAGTTTTAAAAATGCCGCTGAGTCAGAGGTTCTGGAGATTTCTGGCAGAGAGTTCCAGATTTTGGGTCCTTTTATGTACATTGACTTTTTGAAATGATTTAACCTGACACGGGGAATGTCATAGAGATATATCTAAAGACATAGTCGCTTGTTAACCTATTGGTTATGATGGATCATCCGACCACAAGGCTGTCTTTACGACACTGAAGATTCCACCAGAACTAGGTGAAGAATCTACACTTACAACCTGGCTGTGGGAAAAAGGAATGTGGCCGCTCCTTTGCCTTGAGCTCGCCACCTTCAATATGAATGCTCTTCTCCAAGGTGATGTTGACAACCAAGTGAATACCTTCAATGAACATATCCTTGGAGAAGGAATAAGTGGAATCCCACTATCTATAACAGGAACCTGTGCAGGAAAGCCTGTTGGTGAATTGAAAGAGTCCAAAAACGGCCATTTCTAGAAGGGGGCAGACACGAAAACAAAACAGACATCAGGTAGAGTGAGCTCCAAAACCTGGTGGTCATTCGTCAAGGACCGACAAAGTTATTCGCCTAATTGAAATTATTTCCCTTCTAAACCGGTAGGATAGGAACGTCTTTACTAGCAGTTAGGATCCCATCAAAGGGATCTTTCTTAGATAGCAGTAAAATCTGAGTCAAAGTTGTCAGTAGTGACAGTAAGGAAGGGCGAAGTGGGTCTTCTTAAATCGCTGGACCAAGAAATGGCTGTGGGCCCAGATAAGGTGAGCGGCTAGCGTCACCTCTATACCGCATCTGTCAGCACTGCCTAGCACATTGTAAATGACCTTCTCTGTAGAAAGAGGCAAATATTGTCCCAGTTTACAAAAAAAAAGAAGAGCAGAGCAGAAAAGTAACTCAAGCAATTTTGTCAGTCACTGACAAAATTCTTGAGACAATAATCTCACGTCAGATGTCAGTTTCTCGACTACCACTTGATTCTTTATAACCGTCAGTATGGCTTCAGAAAAGGTCACTCTGCTGTTTATATTCTGTTAAACCTCTCTACTAAGAGTCACTAAGATCAGCTATTTAGTAGCACTGGGCATTGCTGGTGCTTTTGACCATGTATGGCACCAGGGACATGAGACGCTCGCGCATGCCTTGCCGCATGGTGGCAATGGCCATCGCTCTTAATAAAACTACAAGCACTTGGAGTCGCCGGCTCTGCACTATGCCTCCTCAGTGAGTACCTTCAATGTAGATCCCTGAGAGTAGTTCTCAATGGGACAGTGTCAGCAAGACACTCTACTGGTGCAAGTGTGCCTTAAGGAAGTGTGCTCGGGTCATTGTTATGGAATGTTTACTTCAGTGACCTTCTTCAACTCATCCCAGAATCTCATGCATATACAGATGACTGTGCTCTGACATTTACTTATCCAAGAAAGGAAATGCCATCTGTTCTAAGTTACATAAATATCCAGCAAACAGCCATATTAGTCTGGAAAAAACGATGGTAGGTCATATTTGCTCCTGAGAAAACACGAATGATGATGGTTTCTAGGCACCATGATGGTAATGCTGGAAGCAGTGGTAAGAATGAATGGGAGTGTTGGTACCCGGGAATGAAGTTGATTTCATTGGGGTGAAATGTGACCCCGAACTATGAAGAACCACGTTGTAAATCTTGCAAACAAAGCAGCTAGGAAGTTTACAGCACCTAGCAGTGTCTCGCATCTGCTAGACAGAAGAGGTTGCAAGATTCTGTACGAGGCAGAGATACGCTGACGCGTAGAGTATGCTCCATTTTTCTTGGACTACCATCCCTCCTTCTTATTTGCGACTTTTTGACAGAATAAAAAACAGAACAAGAAGACTCGTATCTCGCCTAGACTCAGACCGGACAGATCTGTCATTTCAGCAGAGCCTTCAACACAGGAGGGATGTGGGTTACCACACTTGGCTCCATTCCGAGGACAAGAAGAAGTGAGATTCTGCACAACAAGACGGGCAGCCAGCGCCAACTTCACTCTGACTGTAACCTTCTCCAGAACATCACTTCATCTGAGATCATTTATTCCTAGGATGACTCGAGTCTGGAACCTGTTCGTACAGCATAATGACGTCAACAAAATAAAGTCAAATGGAATCACTGGCCCACAGATGGTTCCAACTTCATCCTGTCCTGTATCTGTATATCTCTTAACATTAAAAAGGTTTTCAAATGAGCTGACGTTGGCAACACCTCTAAGCTTGTAAAATAAAGTTAGGAACCCTAAATCTAACCTTCTGAAACCATGTGTAGATTGAAAGAGAAAGAGAGAGATAGATAGAGAGATAGATAAAGAGAGAGAGAGAGAGAGAGAGAGAGAGAGAGAGAGAGAGAGAGAGAGAGAGGGAGAGAGAGAGAGAGAGAGATGCACAACATACGTACGTTTCACAACAACAAAACCACAGTCAGAGTAGCACAACAAAACACGTCTCAACACTACGAAATTACAAAATATTGAGAAAATGAAAACAAATCACATTTTCAGATATCGGTTATGAATTTCCTCATATTTAATCACCGAAGATGATCTCAATATGTTGCAGTAGAGCTGGAACAAGTTCCTTACCAAGTAATATAAACTATAGTACTGCATTACAATGGTAAATACCACACTACTTTTAACTTTGTTTTATTGATACTTTGCTTTAATTTAACGAGGAGAATATCTCGTCTCCCAGCAAAGCCTTACACCTCCCTAGCAACTGTCAGTGGCTGAGTCCCAGGTTGTCAGCACCTCCCTAGCAACTGTCAGTGGCTGAGTCCCAGGTTGTCAGCACCTCCCTAGCAACTGTCAGTGGCTGAGTCCCAGGTTGTCAGCACCTCCCTAGCAACTGTCAGTGGCTGAGTCCCAGGTTGTCAGCACCTCCCTAGCAACTGTCAGTGGCTGAGTCCCAGGTTGTCAGCCAGAGTCTGGCAAGGACGCTACAGCGACACTGGAGAAGCTTGACACGTGGGGTGTATACAGAGGAGAGTGACGTCACAGTGACACTGGAGAAGCTTGACACGTGGGGTGTATACAGAGGAGAGTAACGTCACAGTGACACTGGAGAAGCGTGACACGTGGGGTGTATACAGAGGAGAGTGACGTCACAGTGACACTGGAGAAGCGTGACACGTGGGGTGTATACAGAGGAGAGTGACGTCACAGTGACACTGGAGAAGCTTGACACGTGGGGTGTATACAGAGGAGAGTGACGTCACAGTGACACTGGAGAAGCGTGACACGTGGGGTGTATACACAGGAGAGTGCACCTTCCATAACATACCTGGCTATATCCGCAAACACAGCTACATCTTGGTCAGTGTCTAGGCACCTGGACTCTTCTTCTACATCACAATTACCAACGAACTCTTTAAAAATTAAACTTTTCTAAAAATTCATTTACAGAATAATTATTTTTTTTTACATTGGCAATTTCGCAAAAAATAATTCTGAACCTAACGAAAAGAAATACATTTGGTTGTGTTTGTTTATTATTAAATTATTGAAAGCTTATTTAAAATATGTTTAGCTGGATTATCCTAAATTAAATTGCGCTTGTTATAATAGGGTTAGGTAAGTTTTCTAATGTTCTTTTGGTATAAAATTATTAATTTTTAAATTAATATAAATGAAAAAAAATATATCTTTAAACGTATAAGAGAAAATTTTCGATAGGACTTAATTCTAAATGAATTCTTGCTAATTGACCAGTTTTACTTATTCGGCACGACATACACACACACACACACACAAACACACACACATATATATATATATATATATATATATATATATATATATATATATATATATATATATATATATATATATATATATATATATATATATATATATATATATATGCAAACAATCGCAGACAGGCGATCTTAACTATACAAGACAAGCCACTGGGCGTGGAAATCTTTAGCTCAAGTACTTTCACACTTCTCAGTGCGTCATCAGGAGCTATGCAATGTTGCAAGGCTGCAACTGAAGGAGTAAGGGGAAGTTTTCTCAGAATAGAGCAATGCAGGTCTGTCACCTGCTGCAGGCTCTCTCAGAATGTGGGCCAACGGTCGGTGTCACACCCAGCACTACCACCATCCATATCCCCCCCATATGGGGTAATAGGGTTTTGAGAAGTCAAGTATTATGAAATTATAAGATATAATAGTCTGCCCCAAGCTTTTTCTAACCGTTTGGAACAGGTCATGTGACTTGATAAAATACGTTTCTCAGTGGATATTATATATATGGATTGCTATTAATAATAAAAGAAAGGAAATGAATGTGCTCTTTGTCCGTTTAAATGTCCTGTTCTGGGGTACTCGAATGTTCTCAGGGCTACTGAGAAGTATCTCTTTATATATTTTCCTAAATATTGTCAACAATTCATCTCAGTATCGATTAATATTTCTTACTTGGGATTCTTCTATACCATTCCTATAATATTTCTATGGTCCAGATTTCTACTTCTAATATCCTTTACCCCCCCTACCTATGTTATCAGGTGATCTTGTGTACCTGTCAATGTATGGTACAATCACAGCTAAATGCCTTATATAACCATACACAAACTGGCGTAGCATGGTGTTTTGGTGCGTAGACACTGGTCGGGCGTCACCAATCCATCAACCACCTGGCATGATGAGCTATCCATCAACCCACCTGGCATGATGAGCAATCCATCAACCCACCTGGCATGATGAGCAATCCATCAACCCACCTGGCATGATGAGCAATCCATCAACCCACCTGGCATGATGAGCAATCCATCAACCCACCTGGCATGATGAGCAATCCATCAACCCACCTGGCATGATGAGCAATCCTGTGATTTTGTATAGCATTGTTGTTTAAGATTGTGTACAACAGACTCTACTAAATAGCTATCGAGCTTGTATAACCCATAATTTGAGTTATATACTGTATTCCTTTCATGTTTTAAGAGAGAAGATTCAATTACGTTTCTGTCCATGACAGAACTGTTTGGTACTATAATCTGGGCAGCATCCAGCACCCCGGTGGGTGATTACAGGAACTAACGTGGTTAAAGATAGCATTCGACTCCTTCCCTGTCCTGACTGAGTATTTATGTTGGCCTATTCTGGTTTCCAGAATTTTACCTGTTTGATCAATATATGAGAGAGGACACTGAGTACATGGGACCTTATAAACCCCAACAACTTTGTTGGAGGATGTGTTGGAGGGTGTGTTGGAGGGTGTGTTTTTAATCAGTCTTTTTTCACTGTCCCTGTGTTTTTGAAAGCAAGGTTTATATTGATCTTTTTTAATGACTCACATAGGCAAACCAGATTCTCATTGTATGGTAAAACTAGTACATTTTTCCTGGTTATCACTTCATTAGGTTTAGTCTTGTAGAAAGTGGCTTGTCTGTTGCTTTTCTTGCATCTATATATATATATATATATATATATATATATATATATATATATATATATATATATATATATATATATATATATATATATATATATATATTATATATATATATATATATATATATATATATATATATATATATATATATATATATATATATATATATATATATATATATATATATATATTTATATATATATTTATATATATATTTATATATTTATATTTATATATATATATTTATCCATGGAGAAGTGGAATAAGAATCTTTCCTCCGTAAGCCATGCGTGTTGTAAAAAGTCAACTAAAATGCCGGGAACAATGGGCTAGTAACCCCTTTTCCTGTATAGCTTACTAAAAAGAAGAAGAAGAAAACCGTCAAAGTGGGATGTTTGAATGTGCGTGGATGTTGTGCGAATGATAAGAAAGAGATGATTGTAGATGTTATGAATGAAAAGAAGCTGGATGTCCTGGCTTTAAGTGAGACAAAGCTGAAGGGGGTAGGAGAGTTTCAGTGGGGAGAAATAAATGGGATTAGATCAGGGGTTTCAAATAGAGTTAGAGCTAAAGAAGGAGTGGCAATAATGTTGAATAATCAGTTATGGCAGGTAAAGAATGAATATAAATGTATAAATTCAAGGATTATGTGGAGTAAAATAAAGGTTGGATGTGAAAAGTGGGTTATAGTAAGTGTTTATGCACCTGGAGAAGAGAGAAGTGTAGAGGAGAGAGAGAGATTTTGGGAAATGTTGAGTGAATGTGTGGGAGTTTTGAACCAAGTGAGAGAGTAATTGTGGTTGGGGATCTTAATGCTAAAGTGGGTAAAAATGTTGTGGATGGAGTAGTAGGTAAATTTGGGGTGCCAGGGTAAATGTAAATGGGGAACCAATAATTGAGCTATGTGTAGAAAGAGGTTTGGTAATAAGTAATACATATTTTATGAAAAAGAGGATAAATAAATATACAAGGTATGATATAGCACGTAAGGAAAGTAGTTTGTTGGATTATGTATTGGTGGATAAAAGGTTGATGAGTAGGCTTCAGGATGTACATGTTTATAGAGGGGCAACGGATATATCAGATCATTATTTGGTTGTAGCTACAGTTAGAGTAAAAGGTAGATGGGACAAAAAGAAAATGGCAACAGCAAGTAAGAGAGAGGTAAAAGTGTATAAACTAAGGGAGGAGGAAGTTAGGGTGAGATATAAGCAACTATTGGCAGAAAGGTGGGCTAGTGCAAGTAGGAGTAGTGGGGGGGTTGAAGAGAGTTGGGATAGTTTTAAAAATGCAGTATTAGAATGTGGGGCAGAAGTTTGTGGCTATAGGAGGGTGGGTGCAGGAGGAAAGAGGAGTGAGTGGTGGAATGAAGAAGTAAAGGGTGTGATAAAAGAGAAAAAGGTAGCTTATGAGAGGTTTTTACAAAACAGAAGTGTTAATAGAAGAGCAGAGTATATGGAGAGTAAAATAAAGGTGAAGAGAGTGGTGAGAGAGTGCAAAAGAAGAGCAGATGAAAAATGGAGAGGCTCTGTCAAGAAATTTTTCTGAAAACAGGAAAAAATTGGAGTGAGATAAACAAGGTAAGAAAGCCTAGGGAACGAATGGATTTGTCAGTTAAAAACAGAGTAGGGAGTTAGTAGATGGGGAGCTGGAGGTATTGGGTAGATGGCGGGAATATTTTGAGGAACTTTTAAATGTCAATGAAAAGAGGGAGGTGGTAATTTCATGTAATGGCCAGGAGGTACAACATCGTTTAGGAGTGAAGAAGAGCAGGATGTGAGTGTGGGGGAGGTGCGTGAGGCATTACGTAGAATGAAAGGGGTAAAGCAGCTGGAATTGACGGAATCATGACAGAAATGTTAAAAGCAGGGGGATATAGTGCTGGAGTGGTTGGTATTTTTATTTAATAAATGTATGAAAGAGGGAAGGTACCTAGGGATTGGCAGAGAGCATGTATAGTTCCGTTATATAAAGGGAAGGGGGATAAAAGGAGTGTAAAAATTATAGGGGAATAAGTTTACTGAGTATACCAGGTAAAGTGTATGGCAGGGTTATTATTGAAAGAATTAGAGGTAAGACAGAGAGTAGGATTGCAGATGAGCAAGGAGGCTTTAGAGTGGGTAGGGGATGTGTAGATCAAGTGTTTACAGTGAAGCATATATGTGAACAGTATTTAGATAAAGGTAGAGAAGTTTTTATTGCATTTATGGATTTAGAAAAGGCATATGATAGAGTGGATAGGGGAGCAATGTGGCAAATGTTGCAAGTGTATGGAATAGGTAGTAAGTTACTGAAGGCTGTAAAGAGTTTTTTTGAGGAAAGTGAGGCTCAGGTTAGGGTGTGTAGGAGAGAGGAGATTACTTCCCGGTAAAAGTAGGTCTTAGACAGGGATGTGTAATGTCACCATGGTTGTTTAATATATTTATAGATGGGGTTGTAAAAAAGTAAATGCTAGGGTGTTGGGGAGAGGGGTGGGATTAAATTATGGAGAATTAAATGCAAAATGGGAGTTGACACAGTTACTTTTTGCTGATGATACTGTGCTTATGGGAGATTCTAAAGAAAAGTTGCAAGGTTAGTGGACGAGTTTGGGAGAGTGTGTAAAGGTAGAAAGTTAAAAGTGAACATAGACAAGAGTAAGGTGATGAGGGTATCAAACGATTTAAATAAAGAAAAATTGGATATCACATTGGAGAGAGGGATTATGGAAGAAGTAAATGTTTTCAGATATTTGGGAGTTGACGTGTCAGCGGATGGGTTTATGAAGGATGAGGTTAACCATAGAATTGATGAAGGAAAAAAGGTGAGTGGTGCATTGAGGTATCTGTGGAGACAAAAACGTTATCCATGGAGGCAAAGAAGGGAATGTACGAAAGTATAGTGGTACCAACACTCTTATATGGGTGTGAAGCATGGGTTGCAAATGCTGCAGCGAGGAGGAGGCTGGAGGCAGTGGAGATGGCCTGTCTAAGGGCAATGTGTGGTGTAAATATTATGCAGAAAATTCGGAATGTGGAAATTAGGAGAAGGTGTGGAGTTACTAAAAGTATTTGTCAGAGGGCTGAAGAGGGTTGTTGAGGTGGTTTGGTCATTTAGAGAGAATGGATCAAAGTAGAATGACTTGGAGAGCGTATAAATCTGTAGGGGAAGGAAGGCGGAGTAGGGGTCGTCCTAGAAAAGGTTGGAGGGAAGGGGTAAAGGAGGTTTTGTGGGCGAGGGGCTTGGACTTCCAGCAAGCATGTGTGAGAGTGTTAGATAGGAGTGAATGGAGACGAATGGTTTTTGGGACATGACGAGCTGTTGGAGTGTGAGCAGGGTAACATTTTGTGAAGGGATTCAGGGAAACCAGTTAATTGATTTAGTTGGACTTGAGTCCTGGAAATGGGAAGTACAATGCCTGCACTTTAAAGGAGGGTCTGGGATAGTGACAGCTGGGAGGGACTTTTCTCAGCTGTCGTATCTGAGCTCCTCTGCAAAGACAGTGATTATGTATGAGTGTGGTGAAAGTGTTGAATGATGATGAAAGTATTTTCTTGTTGGGGATTTTCTTTCTTTTTGGGTCACCCTGCCTCGGTGGGAGACAGTAGACTTGTTGAAAAAAAAAAAAAAAAAAATATATATATATATATATATATATATATATATATATATATATATATATATATATATATATATATATATACATACATACATACAGTAATCGTGAACAAGAGATTCAAGATATAAAGAAACTACGGGGGGAGTTGAATGATAGGTCTAGGCCTTTCGTGTTGCAATGAACACATTTCAGGAGGTTGCAAGAGCCGTTCCCTTGTACAAATCTTCCTGGACTTCCTACTCATTTCTGCAACTTCTGAAGCAACATTATCTTGGTACAAAGGAGTTCACCACAACCTACGTGATAACTCGTCCAACTCTGGTGCATCACCTACTTCCACTGGGAAATTGTACCTACTAGTGACAATGCCTTCGTCTGCTACACTTCACCTGACACCAGTACATAAGCACCAATCTTCCTTTCTATGCTTCTCATTCTTCAAGACTACGACGCTCATCACCTTGTCCTAGACTGAGGGACTGATTACCTCGTCTTCCACTGTCTCTTATTTATATTCCTTCAGTTTTCATGTTACCTCCATGCATTGTATTGATAAAGTCACTGTCTGCTGAAACGTCTACAAGATACCCTGATGTTGCATATGTGTCTAATTCATCCTCTTGTCGGTATTGTATACCAATGATATACGGTAGTAGTAGTAGTAGTAGTAGTAGTAGTAGTAGTAGTAGTAGTAGTAGTAGTAGTAGTAGTAGTAGTGGAGGTAGTCTTAGGACAAGAGTGAAAAGAAGAAAAATGAGCACTGTAGGAGAGTTAATGGCCCACGAGGCCAGGACGAAAAACACATTGTTGATCTCACTGCTGAGAACTAACCTAAGCAGAATGTCAAAAAAAAAAAAAAAAATATATAGGAAAGGAGAAGAGAAGAAGTTGAAGATCAGATCAAGTCACAAGTGTTCTGAAGTTTGGCGTATATGACTACTACCACCACTACCATAACTACCATTACTACCATAACTACCATTACTACCATAACTACCATTACTACCATAACTACCATTACTACTATAACTACCATTACTACCGCTACTTCCACTATTATACCAATACCTCCTCTCGCTCTCCCGGCTCCCCCCTCCTCCCTTCGCTTCACTCTTTTGTTTATCTAGTTAATCATCCAAGCTGGACCGAAACGTCGTCATTATCGTATGTTCGGGTTATTCGTGTATTGTTCCAGTCACGGTATTGTACCTTTGTGTTCCAAGAGTAGAGTTTAGCCCTGAAGAGGAGCGGGAAATGAACGGATGTGTGGGGCAACTGGCGTAAAATGCTGGCTAGACAATGTTTCGAATGATATTAAAATCACATTAATTTAAATGCTATGTATCCAATTGTACCTTCAGATTTTTGTATGTTTTATACAGTAATTCGGAAATATTTGTGTTGAAATTAAACTTGGATAAATTCTATGGCAGACATGATATACAAAAAATAACCCGCACAGAGGAGAATGGAACTTAAGACGACGTTTCGGTCCAAAGTCGGATCGAAACGTCGTTAGAAGTTTCATTCTACTATACGTGTTTTTTTTTTGTGTATTGTTCCAGTCGCGGTATTGTGACTTTATTCCTTGAAGACTTGATATACCTGCAAGTGATGGGGTTCGTCTCTCGGGGCTGAGGCGCCAGTGTTTACCATCTGTGTCGAGGTGTGTGTGTGGAGGGAAGCTGGAGGCTCCCATCATTTGTTTTTTAATCAGAAAAATTGCCAAGATACGTCAGAAAAATGTTAAAAAAACATATTGCATAATACAGTTATTATAAAACCATAGAAAATGATTATGCAACAGAGACAGTGGAGGATGGCAAGTGCCTAACTCTCTAAAGGTCAATTTAATAGTAGGAGAGTTACCTCGTGTTTACCTGGAGCCGCTTCCGGAGGTCACAACCCACGAGGCCGGTCCCAGACCAGACCTCCTGGAAATAAGATAGAGAAGCTAAAATCAACTGCATGAGCTTGAACAAAGATTTTATTGCAATAACAGAGAGCTGCTTCAACTTAAAAGAAAAACACATGCATGCTGAACGCCACATACGAGGTTATAAATTATTCCACACCGTAATGGTCAAGAGGAAGGGTGGAGGAGTGGCGACGTCTGTCAGAGATGATATAAACTGGTCCATTAAACACGATATAAAAGGGGAAGCGACGGACATTGAATCTATTTGGTTACAGCTTTTCGATGGTCGTGAAAAATTTATTTTGCTTGTAATTTACAGACCACTATACTACCACAGTAACAAAGTTACTACGTCATCTGTATACAAAAATGTTGTTTTCATTGGATAATTCTACTTTAGACATTCTGAATGGAAGAATTTGACAGGATACCTTGAGTGTAGCGACTTTCTAGATATGGGCCAAGATTATTTTTAAACAGTTTTAGACAAAACCAACTAGAGGAAATAATCTGCTTGATTTGGTTCTTAAAAAAAAAAAAAAACTCTAAATAATAATCTATAGGTTAATGACGAATTTATTGAAACTGATAAGAAATCATTCACTTTCAGTATCTCGTGGGATTTCCTTTTATAGGTCTAATCAAGTCAAGGTCCCGATTTCCGTGCAACCGATTTTATAGGTCTAAAGGATTATCATGGTAGATTTAAGTAGGAACCAGACAGGTCATTTTTCTTTGGAACAAGACCGTGGAGTTGGTTGATAACATGAATTTTTTCGAGTCACTGTAAAAAGTGCCCAGGCTACGTATGTTTCATATATGGAAATTAGATAAAAAAAAATGACCCCAATGGATAAACAATAAATTAAAACATCTTATGAAAAAAAGGAAGAGCATTTACAAACGAGGAAAGTAGATTGTAACCCAAAAAATCCCCTGCCCTGATGAATTGTTCTCAAGGGTTATAAAGAGTGTAAAGAGGAACTTAGCAAACTGGCAATTATTTTAAACATATCACAACAAAATGGGTATTGTACCGGATAAGTAGAAAACTGTCTACAAAGCTGGAGAAAGACACCAGAGCTCTACAGGAAGATCTGAATACGTTGAAGCAGTGATCTGAAAAGTAGCAGATACAGTTTAATGTAGACAGATGTTAGGAACTAAGACTGGGAAAAGAGTATCACCATGGCAATAATATGATGAATAATGTAGATCTCAACCATTCTGAATGAGAAAAAGAGTTAGGAGTTCCGGTTAGCGGTAGTCTAAAGCCAAGACAACAGTGCACAAAAGTTCGCAATAAAGCTAATAGAATTAATTTGTGGCTTCATATAAAAAAGTATAAAAAACAGGAATTCTCAGGATTATATTTCAAAATGGTTCAAGGCAATGAAGTTAAACTAGCTGTGAAAACATGCATTTATAATAAGCTTAATAACCTGCACGAACTGCATGACCATTCCATGGTCTCTGTGTTCATTTAATATGACATACCTGCAAACCCCTCACAAGAAGCTCCTCACTTGCAATCCCTTCCTTAGGTCACTTACAAAGAAAACAACTCAAGAAGAAATTTATCGCTTAATTGTTAGTAATAATTTATCACAAGTTATATACACGGATGGATCTAAGGAAGAGTCTACTTGCAGGGCTGCATCTGCTTTTGTTGGTTTCTCCCTAGATAATATTGATAGGAACTATGTTCAGTTTGACGTAAGAATCAACAAATGGGCGTCCACAATGCAAACTGAATTGTTTGCTATTCTAATGGCGGTAAATTTGACTTATGACACTGAGCTTGACTCAGTGATTATTACTAAATCCATGTCATCACTGAAGGCTCTTGATCCATATAATGACTAACAACACGCCCAATGGAAAAGCCATTTATAGATACTAAAAAAATCAAGAGAAAGGGAATTAATGTATAATTGTTATGAATTCCATCACACATTGGATTACTCCATGACAAAGCAGGTAAATTAAGAAAAAAATTGCCCTGAAGACAACTGAGGACGTAACAAAGTGCACTGAAGACAACTGAGGACGTAACAAAGTGCCCTGAAGCAACTGAGGACGTAACAAAGTGCCCTGAAGACAACTGAGGACGTAACAAAGTGCCCTGAAGACAACTGAGGACGTAACAAAGTGCCCTGAAGACAACTGAGGACGTAACAAAGTGCCCTGAAGACAACTGAGGACGTAACAAAGTGCCCTGAAGACAACTGAGGACGTAACAAAGTGCCCTGAAGACAACTGAGGGCGTAACAAAGTGCCCTGAAGACAACTGAGGTCGTAACAAAGTGCCCTGAAGACAACTGAGGACGTAACAAAGTGCCCTGAAGACAACTGAGGACGTAACAAAGTGCCCTGAAGATAACTGAGGACGTAACAAAGTGCCCTGAAGACAACTGAGGACGTAACAAAGTGCAGTGAAGACAACTGAGGACGTAACAAAGTGCCCTGAAGACAACTGAGGACGTAACAAAGTGCCCTGAAGACAACTGAGGACGTAACAAAGTGCCCTGAAGACAACTGAGAACGTAAGTAACAAAGTGCCCTGAAGACAACTGAGGTCGTAAAAAAGTGCCCTGAAGACAACTGAGGACGTAACAAAGTGCCCTGAAGACAACTGAGGTCGTAACAAAGTGCCCTGAAGACAACTGAGGTCGTAACAAAGTGCCCTGAAGACAACTGAGGACGTAACAAAGTACCCTGAAGACAACTGAGGACGTAACAAAGTGCCCTGAAGACAACTGAGGACGTAACAAAGTGCCCTGAAGACAACTGAGGTCGTAACAAAGTGCCCTGAAGACAACTGAGGACGTAACAAAGTGCCCTGAAGACAACTGAGGACGTAACAAAGTGCCCTGAAGACAACTGAGGACGTAACAAAGTGCCCTGAAGACAACTGAGGTCGTAACAAAGTGACCTGAAGACAACTGAACACGTAACAAAGTGACCTGACGACAACTGAGGACGTAACAAAGTGCCCTGAAGACAACTGAGGTCGTAACAAAGTGACCTGAAGACAACTGAACACGAAACAAAGTGACCTGAAGACAACTGAGGACGTAACAAAGTGCCCTGAAGACAACTGAGGTCGTAACAAAGTGCTCTGAAGACAACTGAGGACGTAACAAAGTGCCCTGAAGACAACTGAGGACGTAACAAAGTGCCCTGAAGACAACTGAGGGCGTAACAAAGTGCCCTGAAGACAACTGAGGGCGTAACAAAGTGCCCTGAAGACAACTGAGGACGTAACAAAGTGCCCTGAAGACAACTGAGGTCGTAACAAAGTGACCTGAAGACAACTGAGGACCTAACACTGGTGTGTCTGAGTCTTGCATTAGGAATAATATTAGGAGAGAATAATGAGACTGAATGTTATAGGAAAGGAGTTAGAAGCCTGAGTAGATCCGTTATCTACAATGGTAACATGGAGCAACTTGCTTAAGAGTTGTCTACCAGTGACAATGGTAACATGGAGCAACTTGCTTGAGAGTTGTCTACCAGTGACAATGGTAACATGGAGCAACTTGCTTGAGAGTTGTCTACCAGTGACAATGGTAACATGGAGCAACTTGCTGGAGAGTTGTCTACCAGTGACAATGGTAACATGGAGCAACTTGCTTGAGAGTTGTCTACCAGTGACAATGGTAACATGGAGCAACTTGCTGGAGAGTTGTCTACCAGTGACAATGTCTTCATCTCATCTGACTGAAGAATATAAGCCCGTTACTTCCTGCCTGTGCTTAAGATTCATCAAGACTGCCCTACTGAACACCTGCTTCTAGACTGAGGGACTGACTACCTCAGCTACCACGTCAGTCTTCTCTGTTGTATTGACAAAGTCACTGTTGGCAAGAACGTTTACAACGCAAAGATACGCAGGTGTTACACACGTATCTAATTCACTAACATTATAACCTCTTTTTTATCTGCAACCTTTTCTACTACTACTACTACTATTGCTACTACTACTACTACTACTACTACTACTACTACTACTACTACTACTACTACTACTACTACTACTACTACTACTACTACTATTAATAATATTATTACCATACTGTTATTATTGCTAATACTACTGTTACTACTACTAATGCTACTACTACTGCTACTACTACTACTACTACTACAACTGCTGCTACTGCTACTATTACTACTACTACTACTACTGCTACTATTAAAACTATTACTGCTGCTGCTGCTATTATTACTAATACTACTGCTGCTGTTACTACTACTTCTACTACCACTATTCTTATTACTACCATATAATAACACTGTTTCAACTACTACTATTACTTCTGCTACTTCTACTGGTACTGCTACTACCACTACTACTACTATGATGATGATATTAATAATGATAATAATAATAATAATAATAATAATAATAATAATAATAATAATAATAATAATAATAATAATAATATTTAAAAATAATAATAATTATATTATTATTATTATTATTATTATTATTATTATTATTATTATTATTATTATTATTATTATTATTATTATTATTATTATTATCCGTGACCTCCAAGTGAGTGTGTCGACAGTATTAACTCCTGGATGAACAGAAATATCTTGACGTACACAGACGGAGGATGAAGTCTCGACTACTCCTTGTGTAGCCTGAGGATCATAGTGGAGGGTCAAGCCTCCACTACTTCACTCACTGAACCACATTGTCGAGGGTTCGATCCTCCACCAGTCATTATGCTAAATGACTTTTCACGGAGTCGTGCAGGGAACACCACAACACTGAATAATGAAAATAGACGGAGGATCGAAAATACACGATTGTTCTCAAGATCTCACACGGAAGTAATAATATTAATATAATAATATCTTTATTTACTACAAGTACATATACAAGGTATACGGTCCTAGCTGACATCAATGACATACTACTATATAGAAAGCCCCTTGTTATGCAGAGCATTTCGGGCAAATTAGGTCAATTTTTTCCCAGGATGCGACCCACACCAGTCGACTAACACTCAGGTACCCATTATTACTGATGGGTGAACATAGACAACCGGTGTAAGTAAACACGCCCAGTGTTTCCACCCCTTTGCCGGGAATCAAACCCGGACCCTCACCGTGCAAAGCCAGAGCTTTTGCCACCAGGCCACGGGCCACCGTGTCTCCACTGCACCGTGTGCTGGATGCTCCACACGGTCGGTTGATCGTACCTTAATGACACTAGAGAAGTAGATGGACCTTAAACCTAACAAACACATATCACATTGTTATTAGCAATAATAAGACATTCACAAAATGCGTTCATCCTAAATGGCTCACGAAGAACCACTAAAATATGAGGAGCTATGAGCAAAAGAAGGAATGGTGTGACAGATGAACTCAAGAACTCACTAAAAGTGCGAATTTTGTGTAATAAATCAGTACAGTCATAGCATTAAATATATTGTCTTCATTAAATGTTAAACTTTCTGAAAAGAAAGCGAGCAAAATGAAAGTGTTCAAGCATTCTCCATGTGTAAGTCTTGTAAGGCCGCTACGCAGTCGCGCTAGAACCGTTTCTCAAACGCGATAGCGTTGAAAACATTGTGAAAAATACCCAGCCATGGGGTTAAAAACATCTTGTTGTCCACTAAATTGCTCTAATGACATTCTTCAACGATCTAGACTGAACTTACACAGAACTGAAAAATAGCTTGAACTGGTTCTGGAGAAGTCACAAAGTACAGTCATGCATGAGGAGATAGATAACTCAGACATTATGCATCTTGTGTGCTGATATGTGGGAGATGGGGCGCAGGTCTATAAGAAATACGTTTATTATGTTAAACATGTGAAATATGCGCAATAAAACCTGCCAGTATGCTCATTCTCTGCTTTTGCTCCAGTGTCAAACAAACATTTTATTCCAGCATCCAGAATCCTGCACCAGGATTGATTCTCCTTATATAACTGTTGTGTTTCTCCCTAGTTAATGATGTGTGGGTGTTCGTTGTGGTTGATGACGCAAGCATTGCTGACTTTCTGCATTATGTGTTACTACAAGCGTGTGTGAAGGTCATGCCTTGTCTAACCAATGTATACTTTACCACATTCACCACATGGAATGCTGTAATCCCCTGGTTATTACTGTGTCTGACAAGCTGTACATATATGGTATACAATATCAACAAGATGAAGAACTAGACACATGTACAACATCTGGGTGTCTTTATTATAGACGTTTCGCCCTCCAGTGGCTTTATCAATGCAAGTTCAAGGACATAATGTGATGAGGTAATCAGTCCCTCTGCCTTGGAGTTGGTGAGGAGTACCGTAGTCGTATATGTTATAATATTTGTCAGGAAACAGGACAAGTGTTTCCTGACACGGGTCGAGCTTTTGGTCATCTGACCGAGACTTTCAGCAGGCTCACCGGGCCACCCCTTTATAGTTAATATTAAAACAATTTTTAAATGAACACCAACCAGTACCGTAGTCGTTAAGAGTCAGAAGCTTATATACTGGCGTCAGGTGAGGGACGTCTAGCGGATGACGATATTGTGAAAGTAGGTCATTCCCGAGGGATGGGTCAGTAGCAGTGAAGAAGGTTGTGTCCTCTGAACCAAGATTCCATGATGTTGCAATGTCTAACAAGTTGCATATGTATGGGACACATTACCAACAAAATGATGAATTATTCACATGTAAACGTCTGGGTATCTTCATTACAGATGTTTCGCCCTCCAGTGGCTTTATCAACACAAACTGAATTTGTATTGATGACGAAATGTCTACATTAAAGATACCCATATGTTGCACATGTGTCTAATTCTTCATCAAGGGAACAGTGGAGGAGGATCAATGTCAGGTGTTTCCCTGCTAGAGAATGCTTTCACTGCACTTAGGATCCCACTACATATCAAAGTTTCTTGGAAAACGCAGCCTCGTTCATCCACTCCACTACCAGGGAATTATTATTATTATTATTATTATTATAAAATAAAAGCGCTAAACCACAGGGGTCATACAGCGAACACTATGACCCCTGTGGTTTAGCGCTTCTATTTGATAATAATAATAATAATAATAATAATAATAATAATAATAATAATAATAATAATAATAATAATAATAATAATAATAATAATAATAATAATAATATAATAATAATAATAATAATAATAATAATAATAATAATAATAATAATAATAATAATAATAATAATAATAATAATAATAATAATAATTCCCTGGTAGTGGAGTGGATGAACGAGGCTGCGTTTTCCAAGAAACTTTGATATGTAGTGGGATCCTAAGTGCAGTGAAAGCATTCTCTAGCAGGGAAACACCTGACATTGATCCTCCTCCACTGTTCCCTTGATGAAGAATTAGACACATGTGCAACATATGGGTATCTTTAATGCAGACATTTCGTCATCAATACAAATTCAGTTTGTGTTGATAAAGCCACTGCAAATCCTGTGGAAGAAACTACGTTAAACTTCACTCTCAGTCTTGATATTGTCGTAAGAAATGTGTATAAATTAATCTTTAATTGTAGATTTCCTATAAACGCTGCCTTTGAGAGTGTTGCTTTCCTTGTTGATGAGGAGGTCATGTAGAGGGTCACAAGAGGTCACGTAGAGAGTCACAAGTCACCCTCTTCTTCCTCCGGTGTAGAGTTGAGGGTTCTCTTAGACTGAGTGTATTCTTAAATTAGTGAAGATTAATGATCTGAACACATTGATTCCAGCCTGAGGGACTGATTACCTCAGACTCCTCATCTTCCTCCATTCTTCTCTGTATTGGATTAAGAAAGCCACTGACTGACGAAATCGTTTCCACAGTAAAGATGAGCAAGTGTTGCGCAAGTGTCGCGCAGGTGTCCCGCAAGTGTCGCGCAAGTGTCGCGCAAGTGTCGCGCAAGTGTCGCGCAAGTGTCGCGCAAGTGTCGCGCAAGTGTCGCGCAAGTGTCGCGCAAGTGTCGCGCAAGTGTCGCGCAAGTGTCGCGCAAGTGTCGCGCAAGTGTCGCGCAAGTGTCGCGCAAGTGTTGCGCAAGTGTCGCGCAAGTGTCGCGCAAGTGTTGCGCAAGTGTCGCGCAAGTGTCGCGCAAGTGTCTCATTCATCAACTTGTCCGTCTTCTAAATTATTTATCTAAATTTAGGGCGTCCCGTAGCTCGATTACCAGCGCACTCAACTAACACTGAGGTCCTGGGGTCGATCCCCGATTCGGCTGGAAAAATTAGGACGTGTTTCCTTCAGACACCTGTTGTTAGTAAAATGGGTACCTGGGTGTTAGTGGACTGGTGTGGGTCGCATCCTGGGACAAAATTGACCTAATTTGCGGGAAATGCTCAGCATAACAAGTGGCTTTCTATATAGTAGTATGTCATTGATGTCAGCTAGGACTGTATACCTTGTACATGTACTTGTAGAAATGAAGATTATTATTATTAATGTTATTAATTTTATTACTATTATTACAGATTAAAGTGTCTAGTTAGAATAAACTAGATACGATCGTAAAAAACTTAGCCATGTGTGAGACTGTTGTTGAAGCTGCATCTCTCTAGGTGTTCCAGATAAATATTAACCAACTGGTTAATATGGTAGAGGTCAGAAAATGAGAAGAGGTTGAACTTGATCCATAACTCAATGATATTAATAAGGTTGTGTTTAGGAAGAGGAAATAGCAGGTCAGTGTGGCAGAGAAAGTGACATGATCATTTGAAGCTCCGATAATGAGAGATGTGACATCAAAACTGGCTAGCTTTTATTTATTAAACTTAGAAGAACCCGCCAGTGTACTCTGGAGAAAGAAAAGAATAATTACGGAAAGGAAAATTCTCAAATACGGAGTCTGTTGGAAATGCAGCAATAAAGAAAACTTGACGTAATACTTCTCCCATCACGACATCATGAATAAATTTTGAGTTATAGGATTTTTTCCTTCGCATCTTCAGGATTTATATTGAAGAATTTCTTGAAGATGGGCAAAAATACCTCGAGGACATCTGCTTACACTTTGTCTTGAGCTCATCTACTGCTGGTAAAGGAAAGATGATTTCTTCTACACCTCTCCCAGGGAAACATAACATTGACATTGATAAGTTTAAAACCTTGTCACACAAGGTTTTAAACTATCACAATACTTTGAAGACTGTCACATGCAGCATTCTCCACCTGACCCAGCATTCTCCACCTGACCCAGCATTCTCCACCTGACCCAGCATTCTCCACCTGACCCAGCATTCTCCACCTGACCCAGCATTCTCCACTTGACTCAGCATTCTCCACCTGACCCAGCATTCTCCACCTGACCCAGCATTCTCCACCTGACCCAGCATTCTCCACCTGACTAAATCTTATAAATACTCATGTTACTCTTTTTCCAGGTAGATCTGTTTGTGACTCGATAAAGCCCACTGCGTGGGCGAAACGTTGTCAATAAAGGATCACATTATACTGCTTATGTGTTTATTTTTCCATTGTGTCGGTATTTTATACCATTTATTTCCATTGATCGTCCTGTTGTTGTTCTTCCTATAGGACAGGCTGTCTCCTCTAGTTTCTTAAACCCATCATGGACACTGCTCTCATAACCGGTGAGACAGCGTGACTGTCACACTCGTCTACTGCAACAAAAATATCCTTATAAGTTGGATACATTCAGCAATGATTGAGTCGTTCACTGAACTCTACATTCTAAAGATCTAAAGAGCAGCACAACAATTATATCAAGAGGAGGATCAAATCAGACTCAGTATTCTGAGAGCATCAATGATACATTTATCTGGTACTGTCAAACCAAACAAAGGAATATGCTCACTGGTCCGTCCTATTGCATATTTTGGAAGCATTTTAAATAATAAAACTATTTCTTATGGTCCTACCCTGGGCCTTCCCTGCACATCGGCATTAAAATATGCTTAATGTTTATCTTTCTCCACATGACCAGACGTCTTACCATACTTGTGTCCTCACGAGTCTATCGTAGGTTGCTTCATAGCTCCATTACGTCGTGTATTTGTGTGATTTTATATACCTGGTGAAGTTCAGTCATAGATGAAACATTACAATATAGGCTGAAGCAAACAGCCCCTGGGATAACAGACGTGTACGTGAGTGACCAACAACTCGCTTACTAGCAGCCACTGGGTCAAAATTGTTCCAGTATTCTGTTGCTCTCTTGCCGAATACATTAGCCCGCCAAAGAGTGCAGAGCGATGTAGAACCTTCCTACTGATTCAAGTAAGGTCAGCACTTAACTTCCCGTTTGACTTTTATTCACGTACCAAAGAAGTGTGTTGGCCACCCGCAGGTGCGTTGGCCACCCGCAGGTGTGTTGGCCACCCGCAGGCTGCGGCTCCACCGACCTGCTCAACTTTCTGGCAAGTGGGAAAAAAAAGTGTTGAATTTAGTCTCTTCGTGTGATGAGTGTCCTGAAGGTGGCAAACACATGAAGCCACAGTCAGGACTGTTGAATGTATGGTCGTTAAGGTGGTAATTAGAGTTTGCTTGTCCCCATTCCTGACCTTAGTGTATATGCACTGAGAGGTGTATCTCGTGGCGTATAAACTCTCATTCGTGAATATACTCTGTAAGATGTGTATCTCTGAGTACATATATGCGAGAGAAGTGCATCTCACATCGTATATTCGCTGGTAGGTGTGCAGAATATGCAATGGGAGATACACATCTATAGGTGTTTATACACTAAAAAACACACCTCTCAGAAAATATACATTGAGAGATATACAGCTCTTGATGTACATTCACTAAGATGCATATCTTTCACCGAATATACACCGATACACACCTCCCGAAGTATATACACAGAAAGACGCAGACTTTCAATGTAAATAAAAAAGAGAGATATATCTCAGTGCGCATTAACTGAGAGGTGCGTATCTGTGTGTATACCCCTAGAGATACATACTTGTCAGGGTATATTCACTGAGAAATAATTCTCTCTCACACACACACACACACACACACACACACACACACACACACACACACACACACAAACACAACAGTCAAGGACCAGGTAATCAGGCTGAGGAAGGAAGGAGGGGAGATCACAAGAAACGACCGAGACGTGTATGAGGAGCTCAACATGAGATTCAAAGAAGTATTAACAGTGGAGACAGAAGGGCCTTCAGAAAGATGGAGAGGTGGGGTACATCATCAAGTGCTGGACATAATACATACAACTAAAGAGGTGAAGAGGCTGCTAAGAGAGCTAGATACCTCAAAGGCGATGGGGCCGGGCAACATCTCTCCATTGGGTCCTGAGAGAGGGAGCAGAGGCGCTATGTGTACCACAAAAAACAATCTTCAAAATATAAATCGAAACATGGCGACTACCTGAGGTATGGAAGACAGCAAATGTAGTCCCATTTTATAAAAAAAGAGACAGACACGAAGCACTAAACTACAGACCAGTGTCACTGGACATGTATAGTATGCAAGGTCATGGAGAAGATTATCAGGAGAAGAGTGGTGGAGCACCTAGAAAGGAATGAGTTTATGCACGATAACCAGCACTGGTTCAGGAAATCCAGTGTCACAAACCTACTGGAGTTGACTCACGAAATCGTAATGACACGATTGCAAACAAACCATACCACGGGTGACAGCAGTAAGTCAAGAGAGAGAGGGGTGGGTAGACTGCATTTTCTTGGACTGTAAGAATGCTTTTGACACAGTTCCACACAAGAGATTAGTGCAAAAGTTGGAGGACCAGGCAGGGATAACAGGGAAGGTACTGCAGTGGATCAGAGAATACCTGACGGGAAGACATCAGCGAGTCATGGTACGTAACAAGGTGTCAGAGTGGGCGCCTGTGACGAGCGGGATTCCACAGGGGTCAATCCTAGGACCGGTACTGTTTCTGGTATATGTGAGTGACATGACGGAATGGTAGATTCAGAGGTGTCCCTGTTGGCTGACGATGTAAAGCTAATACGGAATGGTCTGTAAAGTGATGTAGTGGAGCAGCATCCATACATAGCTTTAAGAAGGGGTATGATAAAGCTCATGGAGCAGCGAGAGTGACCTATTAGCGACCAGTGAAGAGGCAAGGCCAGGAGCTGTGAATCGACCCCTGCAACCACAATTAGGTGAGTACATGTGCACACACACACACACACACATAGGAAGCCTATGAAGAGATCTGGACAGGCTACAAGCCTGGTCCGGCAAATGGCTCCTGGAGTTTAACCCCAGCAAGTGCACAGTCACGAAGCTTGAGCAAGGTCAAAGAAGACAGCAGACGGAATACAGGCAATACATTAAGCTTGAATCTGCTTAGAACTCAATATCACAACATTATTTATGTTTTTTTTTTCTTCTAATTTAGTCCAGAAAGCGAACTTCGCAAGATAAAATAAATCTAAACCTCACTTTAAGAATACAAAGCATTTAATAAAGTTTTACGTAAGTCTAGTGAACATAACAAACAAATGTTGTAGAATGGTCTTGACTGCACACACATACTGTACACCCATAATAAAACAACAAAGTTATTTCACCTTCCATAACCAAATAAAGTCGAATACTGAAATATTACTGAACAGAAAAGACATTCTCAAACATTCTCAAATTATTTAAGAAAAAGTTTCATTAATAAACCTGGCACATGATACCTTACACACTCATCAAAACATTGTTTACACTCATAAGACATTGTTTACACTCATCAAGACATTGTTTACACTCATCAATACATTGTTTACACTCATCAAGACATTGTTTACACTCATCAATACATTGTTTACACTCATCAAGACATTGTTTACACTCATCAAGGCATTGTTTACACTCATCAAGACATTGTTTACACTCATCAAGACATTGTTTACACTCATCAAGACATTGTTTACACTCGTCAAGACATTGTTTACACTCATCAAAACATTGTTTACACTCATCAAGACATTGTTTACACTCATCAAGACATTGTTTACACTCGTCAAGACATTGTTTACACTCATCAAGACATTGTTTACACTCATCAAGACCTTGTTTACACTCATCAAGACATTGTTTGCACTCATCAAGACATTGTTTACACTCATCAAGACATTGTTTGCACTCATCAAGACATTGTTTACCACGAGGACAACACATCAACACTCAACGTTTAAAGCTGACCAGAAGTTGTATTTTGCAGTTATCTCACAGAATACAACAAAATTTGTGCCTACGCAGCCTAAGCCCATGAAACGTTCAATCTTTTTTTATACGATGCATCAGCTACTGAAGTTTGATGCTGTTCCGAATTGTTATATTTTATTCAGAAGAAATTGCTAAACCCTAAAGGATTATACAGCGCCCGTGGAACGGCAGACATTTATACTGGATTCAAGCGAGTACGTGGCACCAGTATTACAGACCTAGCTGACACCACTAGTTTACTATACACAAAGCCACTGGTTATGAGGAGGATTTCGAAAAACTGGTTAATCTTGCTCCCCGGGGTGCGACCCGCAACAGTCGGTTAACAACCACGTACCTACTTACTGCTAGATGAACATAGCAGTAGGTGTAAGGAAACATGCCCAACATTTCACCTGTGCCAGGTCTCGATCTCGAATTCTCGGTATGTGAGCTTTAGGGTCTTAGTCATATGATGACCTCAGCCATTGGAGCTTTTGGTCATCTGACCGAAGCCTTCCTCTGGCTTACCGGTCCACCCCTTTAAAAATTATGGTGATAATTATATGTGAACTGAGGACGCTATCAACAAAGCAACAAGCAGTTCCACGGCCATAAATGTGCTCACGTTAGGAGTGGCATACACCGTGAATTTGCTGGGCACCTAACGTGTGTACCACGGTGACAGTGGACTGAGGCGTCGAGAAAATTACCAGCATCCCGGGAGGCTGGGTAAATATCTCGGGTTTGTGAAATGCTTGACAATATCTTCATACTCACTAACGACTCACTAACCGCGAGTTTTATCCCTGCCCTTACCGTGGTTTGTTTACAGTCATGTCATTATGATTTCGTGAGTCAATATCTTCATTATAAATGAAATAAAAACTACGGCTCTGCTGAAATTAAACCTAAGAAGCTGCCATAAGTAAAGATCCCATAGTAAGATGCTTGACGATTTCCTTTGACACCTAAGTAATAGTAATTCCAGATCTGCTGAAAGAAACCACTTGAAGCCGATGTAATTACTGAAACGACAAAGGAAAGTCTGGCGATATCGCCACTATGCAATATATAGTATAACAAGATTTAGTTATTATGTAGAACAGCGAACACAAAGACACGTGGGAACTTTAAAACTGGTTAATTTAAAGATAATTAAAAGAATCCATGGAAATGCAAATAGTGAAATAATCGACGCAATCTTCTAAACCCGATCGTCAATCCGGGTTGCGAAGTGGATTCGTCTCACTAAAAGCGATTCACATTACGGTGGTGTACTTGTCCGTGTTTCTCTAACCTTCAACTTACGAAGGTTGGGCGGGGCTTTCTGAGTGCCTTCTCCAAGTACATTTTTTTTTTTTATATCAAGTTTCTTGTGTTGGAAGATTAAAGTGTTTGTAAATATTTTTGAGAGCATGAATTTTTTCAAAGGTCGTTCAGTATGTGTGTGTGTGTGTACTCACCTAATTGTACTCACCTAATTGTGGTTGCAGGGGTCGAGTCATAGCGCCTGGCCCAGCCTCTTCACTGGTCGCTACTATTTCCTCTCTCTCCCTGCTCAGTGTGTGTGTGTGTGTATGTGTGTGTATTTGTGTGTGTGTGTGTGTTTGTGTGTGTGTGTTTTATGTGTACTTCACCTAATTGTGGTTGCAGGGGTCGAGACTCAGCTCCTGGCCCCGCCTCTTCGCTGTGTGTGTGTGTGTGTGTGTGTGTTTATGTGTTTCAGTTTGTGTGTGTGTGTGTGTGAATGTGTTTGTGTGTTTCAGTTTGTGTGTGTGTTTGTGTATGATTGTGTTGTGTGTACTCACCTATTTGTGGTTACAGGCTTCGAGAAATACTTCCTAACATCCCTTTGACTCATCTGAGTCTTCAACTTCCAATTGTGACCCCTTGTTTCTGTGTCCCCTCTCTGGAACATCCTGTCTCTGTCCATCTTATCTATTCCTCGCAATATTTTGTATGTCGTTATCATGTCCCCCCTAACCCTTCTGTCCTCCAGTTTCGTCAGGCCGATTTCCCTTAACCTTTCTTCGTAGGAACTAGCCTTGTTGCAAACCTTTGCACTTTCTCTTATTTCTTTACGTGATTGACCAGGTGTGGGTTCCAAACTGGAGCTGCATACACCAGTATTGGCCTGACGTACACGGTGTAGAGAGTCTTGAACGATTCCTTACTGAGGTATCGGAACGCTATTCTCAGGTTTACCAAGCGCCCATATACTGCAGCAGTTACCTGGTTCACGTCCGGAGACGTGCTCGGTATTATACGCATCCCAAGATCTTTCTCCTTGAGTGAGGTTTGCAGTCTTTGGCCACCTAGTCTATACTCTGTCTCCGGTCTTCTTTGCTCTTCCCCAATCTTCATGACTTTGCATTTGGCAGGGTTAAATTCGAGTAGCCAGTTGCTGGACCACGTGTTCAGCATGTCCAGGTCTGTTTGTAGTCCTGCCTGATCCTCATCTGATTTAATTCTCCTCATTAACTTCACATCATCAGCAAACATGGACACTTCTGAGTCAATCCCTTCCGTCATGTCATTCACATATACGAAAAACAGCATTAGTCCTAGGACTGACCCCTGTGGAACCCCGCTCGTCACAGGCGCCCATTGTGATACCTCATCTCTTACCATGACTCGTTGTTGCCTCCCTGTCAGGTATTCTCTGATCCATTGCAGTGCTCTTCCTTTTATACACGCCCGAGCCTCTAGTTTCTGCACTAATCTCTAGTGAGGAACTGTGTCGAAGGCCTTCTTGCAGTCCAAGAAAATGCAATCAACCCACCCCTCTCTCTCGTGTCATACTTCTGTTACCTTGTCATAAAACTCCAGTATGTTTGCGACACAGGATTTGCCTTCCATGAATCCGTGATGGTTGTCGTTTATAATCTTGTTCCGTTCCAGGTGCTCTGTATGATTGTGTGTGTGTGTGTGTTTACGTCTTTTCTTTGAGAAAAAGGGAGGTCACTTTATTATATGTGTGCGTGCGTGCTTGTCTCTTTGGCTTTGAGAAAAAATGGGGGGTCACTTTATTACGCTATGCTAAGCTTCTCTTTTGAAGATTATAAAATTATTTCTCACTAATATTTATTATTACAGTACTTACTGGTATACATGAGATTTTTTTTTTTATAAAAATAACCAGACAAGAATCACAGGAAGAACTAAAAGCCATAAAGGAAATTGAAAAAAAAAAATACTTCTTCTCTTATGCCAAATCTAAGGAAAAAAACAACATCTAGTATTGGGCCTCTGTTTAGGCAGGATGGGACATACACAGATGACAGCCAAGAAATTATGAGATATTAAAGTCCCAATACGACTCAGTGTTCAGCGAGCCGCTGCCCAGACTAAGACTCGACAATCCAAATGAATTCTTTATGAACGAAACCCAAAATTTGGTCATCTCAAAAATCATCTCGGATATTATTCTAACTCCACAAGACTTTGAAAAGGCAATAAATGACATGCCTATGCACTCTGCCCCAGGCCCAGACTCAGGAACTCAGTGTTCATCAAGAATTGCAAGAAGCCCCTATCGCGTGTTTTCAGCATTCTATTGAGAGGGGGCATGGACACAGGGGTCATCCCACACACACTAAAAACAACAGACATAGCCCCACTCCACAAGGTGGCAGTAAAGCAATTACAAAGAACTACAGACCGATAGCACTAACATCCCATATCATAAAAATCTTTGAGAGGGTTCTAAGAAGCAAGATCGCCAACCACCTAGACACCATCAGTTACACAACCCAGGGCAACACGGGTTTAGAGCAGGTCGCTCCTGCCTGTCCCAGCTCCTGGACCACTATGACAAGGTCCTGGATGCTGTTGAGTATAAACAAAATACAGATGTAGTATACACAGACTATGCAAAAGCTTTCGACAAGTGTGACCATGGCGTAATAGCGGACAAAATGCGTGATAAAGGAATAACAGGAAAAGTTGGTAGATGGATCTTTAACTTCCTGACAAATAGAACACAAAGAGTAATAGTAACAGAGTAAAGTCCCAGGCAGCCACGGTGAAAAGCTCTGTTCCACAAGGCACAGTACTCGCTCCCATTCTAGTCCTCATCCTCATTTCTGACAGACAGAGATGTAAGCTCCGTGTCTTCCTTTGCGGATGACACTCGGATTGCCATGCGTACTTCATCAGACTCCAAGCGGACATCAACCAAATCTTCAAATGGGCCACTCAAAACAATAGGAAGTTCAACGAGGGAAATTTCAACTACTCAGATATGGAAAACTTGAGGAAATAAAAAAATGTATCAGGGTATACGACAAATTCTAACCATACAATAGAGCGAAAAAAATGTGAGGACCTGGGAGTGATAATGTCAGAGGATCTGCCTTCAAAGACCACAACAATGTATCTACCTCATCGGCTAGGAAAATGATAGGATGGATAATGAGAACCTTTAAAACTAGGGACGCCAAGCCCATGATGACACTCTTCAAATCGCTTGTTCTCTCCAGGCTGGAATACTGCTGTACACTAACGGCTTCCTTTAAGGCTGGCGACATTGCAGACCTGGAGAGTGTACAAAGAACTTTCACAGCACACATAAGTACGATAAAGCACCTAAATTACTGGGAACGGTTGAAGGTCCTGATCTGTATTCCCTGGAACGCAGGCGAGATGTACATGATAATATACACTTGGAAGGTCCTGGAGGGATTGGTACCAAACCTGCACACGAAAATCACTCCCTATGACAGCAGAAGTCCGGCAGGAGATGGAACATTCCCCCGATGAATAGCAGGGGCGCCACGAGTCTACCTGGAGTCTACCTGGAGAGAATTCCAGGGGTCAACGCCCCCGCGGCCCGGTCCGTGACCAGGCCTCTTGTTGGACCAGAGCCTGATCAACCAGGCTGTTACTGCTGGCCGCACGCAGTCCAACGTACGAACCACAGCCCGGCTGATCAGGTACCGACTTGAGGTGCCTGTCCAGTGCCTGCTTGAAGACAGCCAGGGGCTTGTTGGTAATCCCCCTGATGTATGCTGGGAGGCAGTTGAACAATCTTGGGCCCCTCACACTTATTGTGTTGTCCCTCAACGTGCTAGTGGCACCCCTGCTCTTCATTGGGGGAATGTTACATCGCCTGCCGAGTCTTTGCTTTCGTAGGGAGTGATTTTTGTGTGCAAGTTTGGTACTAAGCCCTCGAGAATTTTCCATGTGTATATAATAATGTATCTCTCGCCTGCGTTCTAGAGAGTACAGGTTTAGGAACTCAAGCGTCCAGTATGAGGTGGTTTATCCACTTGCGTGCCGTGAAGTCTCTGCACATTTTCAAGGTCAGCAATTTCACCCGCCTTGAAAGGTGCAGTTAGTGTGCAGCAATATTCCAGCCTGATAGAACAAGCGATCTGTGTAACAGGCTTGGCATCCCTGGTTTGAAGGTTCTCATTATCCATCTGTCATTTTTCGAGCAGATGCAATTGCTACATTTTATGGTCCTTGTAGCAATTGCATCTGCTCGAAAATGACAGGATGGATAATGAGAACCTTCAAAACCAGGGATGCCAAGCCCATGTTGACACTTTACAGATCCTTGTTCTATCTAGGCTGGAATATTGCTGCACACTAACTGCACCTTTCAAGGCGGTGAAATTGCTGACCTGAAATGTGAGAGAACTCACGGCACCATAAGTGCGATAAACCACCTCAACTACTGGGAACGCTTGAGCTAAACCGATCTCTAGAAGCAGCGGCAGGAGATGAACATTACCCGATGAAAAGTTCTCGAGTACATTGAGAGACAACACAATAAGTGTCCGGAGCCCAAGACTGTTCAACTTCCTCCCAGCATACATAAGGGGAATTACCAATAGTCCCCTGGCTGTCTTCAAGAAGGCACTGGACAGGCACCTAAAGTCAGTACCTGACCAGCCGTGCTGTGGTTCGTACGTCAGTTTGCGTGCGGTAAGCAGTAACAGCCTGGTTGATCAGACCCTGATCCCCTTTGAGGCCTGGTCTCAGACCGAGCCGCGAGAACGTTGACCCCCTAAACCCTCTCCAGGTAAACCCATAGTATTCTCAGCATTTCCCATTTATTTGAAAAATCACTGTTTATAATATACAGTGGACCCCCCGAGTAACGTAGAAACTTCATTCCAAGTGGCTGCTCAAGTGCCATTACCGAACGAATTTACTCCCTTAAGAAATAATGTCAAGTAGGTTAGTCCATTTCAGACCCCCAAAAATACACTTACAAAAGCACTTACACTATTATACTTACATAACTGTACGATTTCCGGGGCGTTCGTAACTCAGGGGTCCACTGTACTAGGCTACACCACTTTTTAAGGTTTATAGAATCCTCTGTTACACTAATTCTGATTAATTATGTACCAACAATTACTATTATATCCTTTATTGATGCACATGAGAGCTCTGAAAAACACCCATAAGTACACTGAACAGTTTTTGAAAGTCACTGTTTATATTATGCTAGGCTCCTGCTCCACTTTTCTAAGTGTTTTTATTTTGCTTTATTCCTAATTCTATATAATAACCATTATTATATTACACCAGAGCACATGAGATAGTATGATACACTCGTCACTGTAGTTGAAATAAATTATAATTATTTCTTTATCTTAATGCTTTACTAAATAATGTGTCAGGGCTGCCACTATCTAGCACTAGAGGCAGCACTCAGAGGCAGCACTCAGAGGCAGCACTCAGAGGCAGCACTCAGAGGCAGCACTCAGAGGCAGCACTCAGAGGCAGGAGAGAGTGATCCTATACTAACTTACTTAACAGCTGGACCAGGCACAAAAAGCAAAGACAGACCATATCCACATATAGATGAGAAATTCAAGCTTGCAGGCGTAGTTGACAGTCTTAGTTGACAGTCATAGTTGACAGTCATAGTTGAGTCTTGGTTCACAGTAGCTGAAATCTCGTAGTGTCTTCTGATAATGCACGATGTCTATAACACTTTTTTATTATGCTCTACTTATAATACATTCCAGTTTTTGCCACTGATCCAATCCCATCAATACGTTGGTATTCACACGTTTTTCTTCTTATTACTGTCATAACCACGACCAGATAATATTATCTGGAATTCACAGCTCACTTGGGCAACACCAACGGCCCGAAAATTTACTACTTTTGTTTTTTCTTCCTTTCTTATCCAAATCTTTCATTAATGACCAAATCACTACACTACGGCCATCACTGACCACATATTTGCACATTTTTCTAATTAAGGTCACAATCTGGACCTGTTAATAACAGTGGCGCCAGCAGGGTTGACCAGGCGCCAGGAGCGCTGACCAGGCGCCAGGAGCGCTGACCAGGCGCCAGGAGCGCTGACCAGGCGCCAGGAGCGCTGACCAGGCGCCAGGAGCGCTGACCAGCGCCAGGGGCTGACAGGCGCCGGGCTGACCAGGCGCGCAGCTGACCAGGCCAGCAGCGGTGACCAGGCGCCAGCAGCGGTGACCAGGCGCCAGCAGCGGTGACCAGGCGCCAGCAGCGGTGACCAGGCGCGGTGACCAGGCGCCAGCGGTGACCAGGCGCCAGCAGCGGTGACCAGGCGCAGCGACCAGGCGCCAGCGCTTGACCAAGTGACAGCGCCAGCAGCGGTGACCAGGCGCCAGCAGCGGTGACCAGGCGCCTTCCTGCCCCTCACACACTTCCAGTAAACAACGTTCACATTCAAATTTAAATTATAAATTATCTGACATTATCACCTTTTTCAGACTCTGGGAACCTTGTTATACTCTTGTAGGTATGTTGGGTATGTTGGGTATGTTGGGTATGTTGGTATGTTGTATTGGGATGTTGTTGTTGGGTATGTTGTAGTTGTATGTTGGTAGTTGGGTATGCTGGGAGAACCGTTAAAGAATACTGCCTCGTATGTGTGTGTGTGTGTGATTACCTATTTGTAACTACAGCAGCAAGGTTATTATCGTTTTTGCTTTACGTTTCCTCCTCAATTTGTAACTGTATCCTCTTGTTATCCATGTTGGAATTACTAAGAAATCTTTATCTTCTCTTTCAAAACCTTATATATGATTATCAATTCTCTTCTCTTCCTGCTGTCAGCCATCTTCAGTGTTTTCAATCTTTTACCAAACTTCATATTGCTCAACTCTGTCAGCCATTTTCTAGCTTTTATGAATTTTTTTTATCTATGTGTTTTCCCTTTCCCCTTGAATATTTCAGTTTTGGCGCAATATAAGTTATAAACAACTTTCTTATCATTTCACTTTTCATATATTTGAATGCTATATTATAGTATGCCAGTGTACCATGTGAGTTTCTAATAAATTAATATTTTTTATTTACCAAAGATAAGAGTTATTAATTATAACTGGATCCGTCTCTGTATCTCATACTTTCTTTATCTGGCCATTTATCTTCATTAAATTCCATCATCCATCTATCACTCCTTGTGTTCCATGTATCCAGATTCTCTAGTATAGATTAACAGTCATTTTCCTCAGTGATTTTACAAGAGACTTTTTGCATCATCTGAAAACAAATTTTATTCATTCTGGTGAATAATTTATTTAACTTAAATTATTACAGGAGCAAGTACAGGGCCTTGCAGCAGCCCACCTCTGACATCCACACATTCACACATTTTTCCTTTAATTATTCGTATTTTTCTCTCAGCAAAAAAATAATTCATTGTAATAATTTACCTTAAATTCCTTCTATATTTTGCAGCTTCCAAATTAGTCTTTCATGGTGAACGCTATCAAATTTTTTCTTGAAGTCAAAGTAAATATAATCAACGCATCCAAATATTTATTGCATAATTTCCTCTTTAGGCTAATGACTTTCTCTAATTATTTTACAATAACACATGTCAACGTCTTATATATTAATGGGTCTTCCTCGTATTTTTTTTTTTTAAATACTGGCGTAAACTTTGCCATCCTTCAAGTAATTGCTAATTCCTCTTCCTCTAGTGAAATCTTAAACAAATTACAAAGTGGGCAACATAACTCATCATCAGGTTATTCAGTTGTTTTTATTATCATCGTCTAGTAACAGTTTATTCACTACCTCTTTACTTATTTCACTCTACTTCAGCTGTCTGTCTGCAATTAAAATTTTTAGAATGAAAAATATCTTCTTTCGTGAAGACACAAATATTCTACTCAATACATCCCAAATTTCCTTCACTAAAACAGTGATTTTCTTCTCAAAATTTTGTATTTGATCTTTAATATTTAGTTTTACTCTTTTACAAACATAAATAATAGGTTTTCTTGTAGCTCTCTCTTGTCTACTGTTTCCTTCTTTCTTTCTGGCTCCTTATATTTGTATATTCAAGTTTCCTTGAATCTCATAAGTTTCTTGATTGGTTCGTTTTCTCTATTTTTTCCAAGCTCTTTTTTATTTTTTCATAATGAAAGAAGGAAGATTGTCGAATTAGACCTTGTGATCCCAGTGGAGTATGTGTGCGTGCGTGCGTGTGTGTGTGTGCGGGTGTGTGTGTGTGTGTGTGTGTGTGTGTACTCACCTAATTGTACTCACCTAATTGTGGTTGCAGGGGTCGAGACTCAGCTCCTGGCCCCGCCTCTTCGCTGTCTGCTACTGGGTCTCTGCTCTCCCTGCTCCATGAGCTTTATCATACCTTGTCTTAAAACTATGTATGGTTCCTGCCTCCACTATATCTTTCTCTAGTCCATTCCACTTCCTGACTACTCTGTGGCTGAAGAAATGTTTCCTGACATCCCTTTGACTCATCTGAGTCTTCAGCTTCCAGTTGTGTCCCTTGTTTCTGTGTTCCCTCTCTGAACAACCTGTCACTTCTACCTTGTCAATTCCCGCAGTATTTTGTATGTCGTTATCATGTCTCCTCTGACCCTTCTTTCCTCCAGTGTTGTTAGTCCTATTTCCCTAACTTTCTTCATAGACAGACCCTGAGTTGTGGAACTAACCTTGCGCATACCTTTGCACTTTCTCAGTTTCCTTAGTGTTGACCAGGTGTGGGTTCCAGACTGGTGCTGCATATTCTAGTATGGGCCTGACGTACACGGTTACAGTGTCTTGAACGATTCCTTGTTAAGGTAACGGAACGCTAATCTAAGGTTTGCCAGCGCCCATATGCTGCCGCAGTTATCTGGTTGATGTGTGCCTCCGGAGACGTGCTTGGCTATACTCACCCAAGGTCTTTCTCCTTTGCCGAGTTTGTAGCCTTTGTCCGCCTAGCTTGTACTCTGTCAGCGGCTTCTTTGCCTTCTCCGATCCTCATGACTTTGCATTTGGGGATTGAATTCGAGAAGCCATTTGCTAGACCAGATGTCAGCTTGTCCAGGTCTGTTTGAAGTCCTGCTTGGTCCTCTCCGATGTGATTCTCCTCAATAATTTCACATCATCTGCGAACAGAGACACTTCTGAGTCTATTTCATCTGTCATGTCATTTACATATACCAAGAATAACACTGGTCCTAGGACTGACCACTGCGGAACGCCGCTCGTCACAGGTGCCCACTGTGATACCTCATCACGCACCATGACCCGTTGTTGCCTCCTGTGAGGTTTTCCCCTGATCCATTCCAGTGCCCTTCCTGTTATACGTGCTTGTTCTTCCAACTTCTTTACTAATCTCATGTGAGGAACTGTGTCGAAGGCCTTCCTGCAGTCAAGGAAAATGCAATCAACCCACCCTTCTCTCTCTTGCCTTACCTCTGTTACTTTATCATAGAACTCTAGGAGGTTTGTTACACAGGATTTGCCTTCCCGGAATCCGTGCTGTCTGGTGTTTATTATCCTGTTCAGCTCGAGGTGTTCCACCATTCTTTTCCTGATGATTTTCTCCAGGACTTTGCACACTATACATGTAAGTGACACCGGTCTATAGTTTAGTGCCTCTTTTCTGTCTCCTTTTTTAAAGATGGGGACTACGTTGGCCTTCTTCCATACCTCAGGTAGCTGCCCAGTTTCAAGGGATGTGTTGAATATTGTGGTAAGTGGCACACTCAGTACCTCAGCTCCTTCCCGAAGAACCCACGGGGAGATATTGTCCGGACCCATCGCCTTTGAGGTATCGAGGTCACTGAGTAACTGCTTCACCTCCTCCTCAGTTGTGTGTATGCCCTCTAGCACTTGGTACATCCCTTGTTGGTGACGAACCACGTCCTGTCTACCCAGCTGCCTTCCTTCCTCGTGTGTGCGTGTGTGTGTATACTCACCTAATTGTGGTTGCAGGGGTCGAGACTCAGCTCCTGGCCCCGCCGTGTATGTGTGTATGTGTGTATGTGTGTGTGTGTGTGTGTGTATGTGTGCGTGTGTGTGTGTGTGTATGTGTGTGTATGTGTGTGTGTATGTGTGTGTGTGTGTGTGTGTGTATGTGTGTGTGTGTGTGTATGTGTGTGTGTGTGTGTAGTGTGTGTGTGTGTGTGTATGTGTGTGTGTGTGTGTGTGTGTGTAGGAGTGTGTGTGTGTTTGTGTGTGTGTGTGTACTCACCTAATTGTACTCACCTAATTGTGGTTGCAGGGGTCGAGACTCAGCTCCTGGCCCCGCCTCTTCGCTGTCTGCTACTGGGTCTCTGCTTTCCCTGCTCCATATGTGTGTGTGTGTGCTCATGTATTTCTGCTCACCTATTTGGGGTTGCAGAGGTTGAGTCATAGCTCTTGGCCCCACCTCTTCTCTGGTCGTTACTAGGTCCACTCTTTCCCTGCTCCATGAGCTTTATCATACCTCTTCTTAAACCAAAGTATGGATCCTGCCTCCACTACATCACTTCCTCACAGCTCTATGATTAAAGAAATACTTTTAACATCCCTGTGACTCATATGAGTTTTTAACTTCCAGTTGTGACCCCCTTGTTGTTGTGTCCAGTCTCTGAAACATTCTGTCCTTATGCACCTTGTTAATTCCTGTCAGTGTTTTATATGTGGTTATCATGTCCTCCCTCTTGTGCTCCAGTGTCGTCAGGTTCATTACTTTCCTCATAGGATATACCCCCTTAGCTCTGGGACTAGTCTAGTTGTAAACCTTAGCACTTTCTCTGATATATTAACGTGCTTGACCAGGTGTGGGTTCCATACTTTTGCTGCGTTCTCCAGTGTGGGGCTGACGTACAGTGTGGGCCTGACGTACAGTGTGGGGCTGACGTACAGTGTGGGCCTGACGTACACGGTGTACAGTGTCTTGAATGACTCTTTACTTATGTGTTGAAACGCTATTCTCAGGTTTGCCAGGAGCCCATATGCTACACCAGTTATATGATTAATGCGCACCTCATGAGATGTACTCGGTATGTTACTCAGTCCAAGAGCCTGTGTGTGTGTGTGTGTGTTTACTCACCTACTCACTAATCGTTTGTGTGTGTGTGTGTCAGATTTGTACTCTTCGGTTTATGCTTGAGTGGGTCGTGACTCAGCTCCTGGCCCCGCCTCATAAACTGCTATGATCATCATCACTGATTCTATCATTTTGGGCTTCATCATTTTTCCTCTCTTCCTCATCCAGGTCGTTCTTCCTCATCCAGGTCGTTCTTCCTCATCCAGGTCGTTCTTCCTCATCCAGGTCGTTCTTCCTCATCCAGGTCGTTCTTCCTCATCCAGGTCGTTCTTCCTCATCCAGGTCGTTCTTCCTCATCCAGGTCGTTCTTCCTCATCCAGGTCGTTCTTCCTCATCCAGGTCGTTCTTCCTCATCCAGGTCGTTCTTCCTCATCCAGGTCGTTCTTCCTCATCCAGGTCGTTCTTCCTCATCCAGGTCGTTCTTCCTCATCCAGGTCGTTCTTCCTTATCCAGGTCGTTCTTCTAACTGAGTATTAAGCTTGCTCTCCTACCTTCCTCATCCAGGCCCTTCTTCTATACCTTCCTGAGACTGTAGTAGTATCTGCCTCACCAGCTTTCACTTGTGTCCTCTTGATCCTGATCCTCTTAACTCAAGCAGTTTGTCTCTAGCTGCCTATCAGTTCCTCTTAGGATTTTGTACATTGTAATCATGAAGTTCCTCCTCACTCGTCTTCCTCTCAACTAATGATGTTAAGTTTAGTTACTTCAGCCTCTCCTAGTAGGGCATTAATTTAACCTTCGTTTTGCTGTAGTCTGGTTGCAAACCTTTCAACCCTTTCGTGCATCTGCAGGTGCATGAGCAGGCATTGGTTCCATGCCAAGGCTGCATAATAATTGATTGGTGTAACATTGGCCAAAACGTTTGAAGAATCCTTTGTTCTGACTCCTAAATGTTGATTTCAGATTTGCTAATCTTGTATATGTGGTTGTCGTAATGCTGTTTATGTGGAATTCTTGCACATAAACATAATCACTCTTTGATATAGTAAGAGTGTGTCTCCGTTACTGCTGAAATCGGCGTCCGGTTTTCCCTCTCCCCAAAACGCTTAGCCATGCACTTGTTTGGGTGAAACTTACGCACCTACGTGCCTTTCCACACCTACTGTCTGTTGAGGTTTCTCTGGAGTAAATCGCAGTATTCTCTTGTTCTAAATCTTCTCATTGCGTTTACTTCTCCAGGAAATAATGATACGTAGGACTCAATCTTTATGGTAAGTCATTCACGTATATCAGTAGCTGTGTTAACACTAATCCTTTAAGACTTTCTCTCGATATTTTCTTTCATCCGGATATCCCATTCATTATTGTTACTGTCTTCCTTCTGTCAGTTAATTATTCCTTAACCCATGCAGCATTCTTCCTTTTGAAGAAGAAGAAGAAGAAAAAGGAGAAGACCTTGTTTGTTTTGGTTCTCGGACAAATCAGTGGAGATGTTGAACCGTAATTCAGGGTATCTTATCTGGCCCCTGTATTATAAATAAGGACCACATTTAGTTTTGTTTTCGATTTTCGAGGATCTGACCTGATTGGAGAGATTGATTAAATAGCTTTGCTATACGTGAACATAACTGCTGAGTTGCTTCTCTCAGTACTCATGCAGATAAGTTATTCGTTCACGTTCATTCTTACATCCGGCTTATATAGATGTCTCATCACTTTTCTTTTATATTGTTGATTCCCTCCAGTCTGCCCTGACTACACTGATTTCCCGAAGTTTTACACTTGCTTTTCAGAAGACTATTAAGTAATTTGGCGAGCACATCAACGATTATACTCTTCTTCCTTCTACAGCATTCTCACATGTTCCTTCACACACGACTTTTTCTGGTTTAACTTTTCCCTTTAAACCTTCATTATTTTCTGTGTTCCTCCTTCACTTCTATTTTTGTGCGTATTCGTTTCAAACAACTCTTTCTTTCTTTCTTTCTCACCAACCTTGTTGGTCCCAGGCTGGGACTCTCACCAGTCCTCACCAACCTTGTTGCTCCCAGGCTGGGACTCTCACCAGTCCTCACCAACCTTGTTGCTGCCAGGCTGGGACTCTCACCAGTCCTCACCAACCTTATTGCTGCCAGGCTGGGACTCTCACCAGTCCTCACCAACCTTGTTGCTGCCAGGCTGGGACTCTCACCAGTCCTCACCAACCTTGTTGCTGCCAGGCTGGGACTCTCACCAGTCCTCACCAACCTTATTGCTGCCAGGCTGGGACTCTCACCAGTCCTCACCAACCTTGTTGCTGCCAGGCTGGGACTCTCACCAGTCATCACCAACCTTGTTGCTGCCAGGCTGGGACACTCACCAGTCCTCACAACCTTGTTGCTGCCAGGCTGGGACTCTCACCAGTCCTCACCAACCTTGTTGCTGCCAGGCTGGGACTCTCACCAGTCCTCACCAACCTTGTTGCTCCCAGGCTGGGACTCTCACCAGTCCTCACCAACCTTATTGCTGCCAGGCTGGGACTCTCACCAGTCCTCACCAACCTTGTTGCTGCAAGGCTGGGACTCTCACCAGTCCTCACCAACCTTATTGCTGCCAGGCTGGGACACTCACCAGTCCTCACCAACCATGTTGCTGCCAGGCTGGGACTCTCACCAGTCCTCACCAACCTTGTTGCTGCCAGGCTGGGACACTCACCAGTCCTCACCAACCTTGTTGCTGCCAGGCTGGGACTCTCACCAGTCATCACCAACCTTGTTGCTCCCAGGCTGGGACTCTCACCAGTCCTCACCATCTTTGCTGCTCACAGGCTGGGACTCTCACCAGTCCTCACCAACCTTGTTACTGCCAGTCTGGGACTCTTACCGGTCCTCACCAGCCTTGTTGCACTCAGGCTGGGACTCTCACCAGTCCTCACCAACCTTGTTGCTCCCAGGCTGGGACTCTCACCAGTCCTCAAAAACCTTGTTGCTGCCAGGCTGGGACTCTCACCAGTCTTCACCATCCTTGTTGGTCCCAGGCTTGGACTCTCACCAGTCCTCACAAACCTTGTTTCTGCCAGGCTGGGATTCTCACCAGTCCTCACCAGCTTTGTTTGTCCCAGGCTGGGACTCTCACCAGTCTTCACCATCCTTGTTGGTCCCAGGCTGGGACTCTCACCAGTCCTCACCAACCTTGTTGCTCCCAGGCTGGGACTCTCACCAGTCCTCGCCAACCTTGTTGTTCCCAGGATGGGACTCTCACCAGTCCTCACCAACCTTGTTGGTCCCAGGCTGGGACTCTCACCAGTCCTCACGAACCTTGTAGCTGCCAGGCTGGGACTCTCACCAGTCCTCACCAACCTTGTTGGTCCCAGGCTGGGACTCTCACCACTCCTCACCAACCTTGTAGCTGCCAGGCTGGGCCTCTCACCAGTCCTCACCAACCTTGTTGCTGCCAGGCTTGGACTCTCACCAGTCCTCACCAACCTTGTTGCTGCCAGGCTGGGACTCTTACCAGTCCTCACCAACCTTGTTGCTGCCAGGCTGGGACTCTTACCAGTCCTCACCATCCTTGTTGCTGCAATGCTGGGACTCTCACCAGTCCTCACCAACCTTGTTGCTGCCATGCTGGGACTCTCACCAGTCCTCACCAACCTTGTTGCTGCCAGGCTGGGACTCTCACCAGTCCTCACCAACCTTGTTGCTGCCAGGATGGGACTCTTACCATTCCTCACCAACCTTGTTGCTGCCAGGCTGAGACTCTTACCAGTCCTCACCAACCTTGTTGCTGCCAGGCTGGGACTCTTACCAGTCCTCACAAACCTTGTTGCTGCCAGGCTGGGACTCTTACCAGTCCTCACCAACCTTGTTGCTGCCAGGCTGGGACTCTCACCAATCCTCACCAACCTTGTTGCTGCCAGGCTGGGACTCTTACCATTCCTCACCAACCTTGTTGCTGCCAGGCTGGGATTCTTACCAGTCCTCACCAACCTTGTTGCTGCCAGGCTGGGACTTTACCAGTCCTCACAAACCTTGTTGCTGCCAGGCTGGGACTCTTACCAGTCCTCACCAACCTAGTTGCTGCCAGGCTGGGACTCTCACCAGTCCTCACCAACCTAGTTGCTGCCAGGCTGGGACTCTTACCAGTCCTCACCAACCTAGTTGCTGCCAGGCTGGGACTCTTACCAGTCCTCACCAACCTAGTTGTTGCCAGGCTGGGACTATTACCATTCCTCACCAACCTTGTTGCTGCTAGGCTGGGACTCTTACCAGTCCTCACCAACCTAGTTGCTGCCAGGCTGGGACTCTTACCATTCCTCACCAACCTAGTTGCTCCCAGGCTGGGACTCTCACCAGTCCTCACAAACCTAGTTGCTGCCAGGCTGGGATTCTTACCAGTCCTCACCAACCTTGTTGCTGCCAGGCTGGGACTCTTACCAGTCCTCACCAACCTAGTTGTTGGCAGGCTGGGACTATTACCATTTCTCACCAACCTTGTTGCTGCCAGGCTGGGACTCTCACCAGTCCTCACCAACCTTGTTGCTGCCAGGCTGGGACTATTACCATTCCTCACCAACCTTGTTGCTGCCAGGCTGGGACTCTTACCAGTCCTCACCAACCTTGTTGCTGCCAGGCTGGGACTCACCAGTCCTCACCAACCTTGTTGCCGCCAGGCTGGGACACTCACCAGTCCTCACAACCTTGTTGCTGCCAGGCTGGGACTCTTACCATTCCTCACCATCCTTGTTGCCGCCAGGCTGGGACTCACCAGTCCTCACCAACCTTGTTGCTGCCAGGCTGGGACTCACCAGTCCTCACCAACCTTGTTGCCGCCAGGCTGGGACTCACCAGTCCTCACCAACCTTGTTGCTGCCAGGCTGGGACTCACCAGTCCTCACCAACCTTGTTGCTGCCAGGCTGGGACTCTCACCAGTCCTCACCAACCTTGTTGCTGCCAGGCTGGGACTCTCACCAGTCCTCACCAACCTTGTTGCTGCCAGGCTGGGACTCTCACCAGTCCTCACCAACCTTGTTGCTGCCAGGCTGGGACTCTCACCAGTCCTCACCAACCTTGTTGCTGCCAGGCTGGGACTCTCACCAGTCCTCACCAACCTTGTTGCTGCCAGGCTGGGACTCTCACCAGTCCTCACCAACCTTGTTGCTGCCAGGCTGGGACTCACCAGTCCTACCCACTCAACTCTTCCATTGTGTTTTCCTGCTTTATTTTTATCCTGGGTATGAATATCTACTTTGCCTTTTGGCACTTAACTCTGTTACCTCGTGTGTGTGTGTGTGTGTGTGTGTGTGTGTTACTTACCTATTTGTGGTTGCAGGGGTCGAGACTCAGCTCCTGGCCCTGCCTCTTCACTGATCGCTACTGGATCCTCTCTTTCCCTGCTCCATGAGCTTTATCATACCTCGTCTTAAAGCTATGTATGGTTCCTGCCTCCACTACATCACTTGTTAGACTATTTCATTTCTTGACTATTCAATGACTGAAGAAATACTTCCTAACATCCCTTTGACTCATCTGAGTTTTTAACTTCCAATTGTGACCCCTTGTTTCTGTGTCCCATCTGTGGAACATCCTGTCTCTGTCCACCTTGTCTATTCCTCGCTGTATCTTGTTTGCAGTCCAAGAAAATGCAGTCAACCCACCCTTATCTCTCGTGTCGTACCTCTGTTACCTTGTCATAAAACTCCAGGAGGTTTGTGACACAGGATTTGCCTTCCATGTATCCGTGCTGGTTGTCATTTATAATCACGTTCCGTTCCAGGTGCTCTACCACTCTCCTCCTGATAATCTTCTCCATGACTTTGCATAGTTTACATGTCAGTTACACTGGTCTATAGTTTAGTGCCTCGTTTCAGTTTCCTTTCTTAAAAATTGGAACTACATTTGCTGTCTTCCATACCTCAGGTAGTTGCACAGTTTCGAGTGATGTGTTGAAGATCATTGTTAGTGGCACACACAGCGTCTCTGCTCCCTCTCTAAGGACCCATTGAGAGATGTTGTCCGGTTCCATCGCCTTTGAGGTATCAAGGTCACTTAGCAGCTTCTTCACCTCCTCCGCAGTTGTGTGTATGTCATCCAACACTTGTTGGTATATTCCTTGTTGATGTCCCCCTCTGTTCTGTCTGCAAATAGTCCTTCCTGTTTCCACTGTAAATACTTCCTTAAATCTCGTGTTGAGCTCCTCACATACCTCTTGATCGTTTCTTGAGTTCCCCACCTCTTTCCTCAGCCTGATCACCTGGTCTTTGATTGTTGTCTTCCTCCTAATGTAGCTATACAGCAGTTTCGGGTCAGACTTGACTTTCGGTGCTATACTGTTTTCGTACTGTCGCTGAGCCTCCCTTCTTATCTGTGCATTCTCGTTTCTGGCTCTTCGACTAATCTCCTTATTTTCCTGGGTCCTTTGTCTTCTGTACTTTTTACATTCTCTAGTGCACTTAGTTTTTGCCTCCCTGCACCTTCGGGTAAACCAAGGGCTTATTCTGGTCTTCCCATTATTTCTGTTGCCCTTGGGAACAAACCTTTCCTCTGCCTTCTTGCATTTTGTTGTTACATAGTCCATCATTTCGTTAACTGACTTTCCTACCAATTCTCTGTCCCACTGAACCTCCTGCAGAAAGTTCTTCATACTCTATGACTAAAGAAATACTTCCTAACATCTCATTGAATCATCTGAGTCTTCTTCTTCGAATTGTGACCCCTTTTCTGTGTCCCATCTCTGGAACATCCTGTCACTGTCCTCCTTGTCAATTCCTAGCAGTATTTTGAATGTCGTTATCATGTCTCCCCTAACCCTCCTGTCCTCAAGTGTCGTCAGGCCGATTTCCTTTAACCTTCCTTCGTAGGACATTTTCCTTAGTTCTGGAACTAGTCTTGTTGCAAACCTTTGCTGCATAATCCAGTATGGCCCTGACGTACTCGGTGTACAGAGTCTTAAACGATTTCTTACTGAGGTATCGGAACGCTATTCTCAGGTTTGCCAGGCTCCCATATGCTGCAGCAGTTATCTGCTTGATGTGCACCTCAGGAGATGTGCTCGGTATTATACTCACCCAAAGATCCTTTTCCTTGAGCGAGGTTTGCAGTCCTTGGCCACCTAGCCTATACTCTGTCTGCGGTCTTCTTTCCTTGATCTTCATGACTTTGCATTTCATGACTTTGCATTTCGAGATGCAAATTGCTGGACCAAGCTTCCAGCCGGTCCAGGTCTCTTTGTAGTCCTGTCTGATCCTCATCCGATTTAATTCTCCTCATTAACTTCACATCATCTGCAAAGACGGACACTTCTGAGTCTATCCCTTCCGTCATGTCCTTCACATATACCAAAAATAGCACTGGTCCTAGGACTGACCCCTGTGGAACCCTGCTCCCTCTCTAAGGACACACGAAGAGATGTCCGGTCCCCCGCTTTTGAGGTATCAAGGTCACTTAGCACCTTCTTCACCTCATTCTCGGTTGTGTATATTTCATCCAGCAGTTGTTGGTATATTCATTGTTGGTGTACCCATCTATTCTGGATTCCCGGAGGCCTTTCTGTCTCCACTGTAAATACTTCCTTAAATCTCGTGTTGAGTTCCTCACATACTACTTGGTCGTTTCTTGTGAGCTCCCCACCTTCTTTCCTCACCCTGATTATCTGGTAAGAGACTGATGTCTTCATCCTGATGTGGCTATACAACAGCTTCGGGTCATACATGTCTATGTGTGTATGTGTGTGTGTACTCACCTGTTTGTGGTTGCAGAGGTCGAGTCACAGCTCTTGGCACCGCCTCTTCGATGGTCGCTACTAGGTCCACTCTATCTTCTCCATGAGTTTATCGTACCTCTTCCTAAAGCTATATATGTATTCTGCCTCCACAACATCACTCTGCAGAATGTTCCACTTCCTGACAACCCTGTTGGTCACTGATGGTCATAACTTGCAGCTGTGACCAACATTTCTGTGTCCCATCTCTGAAACATACTGTCACTATCCACCTTGAGAGTTACTCTCAATATTTTTTATGTCGTAATAATGTCTTCCCTATCCCTCCTGTCTTCTACTGTCGTCAAGTTGAGTTCCATTAAGCTCTCCTAGTAGGACAAACCCCTCACCTCCGGGCCTAGACTTGCTGTAACTCATTGCATTTTTTTCTAATTTCAAGACGTGCTTAACCAGGTGAGAGTTCCATATTGGTGATGCATATTCCAATGTGGGCCTGACGTACACGGTGTACAGTGTCCTGAATATCTCATTACTCAGGTATCGAATCGCTATTCTTAGGTTTGCCAGACGCCTATGTGGTGGAGTGTGTGTGTGTGTGTTTGGTTGTCTGTGTGGGTGTACTCACCTAATTCACCTAATTGTGGTTGCAGGGGTCGAGTCATAGCTACTGGCCCCGACTCATCACTGGTCACTACTAGGTCACTCTTCCTGCTCCATGAGCTTTATCATACCTCTTCTTAAAGCTATGAATGGATCCTGCCTCCACTACATCACTTCCCAGACTATTCCACTTTTTGACAACTCTGTGACTGAAGAAATACTTCCTAACATCACTGTGATACATCTGAGTCTTCAACTTCCAACTGGGACCCCTTGTTACTGTGTCCCATCTCTGGAACATCATGTCTCTGTCCACCTTGTCGATTCATCTTAGTATTTTATAAGTCGTTATCATATCTCCCCTATCTCTCCTGTCCTCCAGTGTCGTCAGGTCGATTTCCCATAACCTCTCCTCGTAGGACATGCCTCTTAGCTGAGGGACTAGTCTTGTTGCAAACCTTTGCACTTTCTCTAGTTTCCTTACGTGCTTGGCTAGGTGTGGGTTCCAAAGTGGTACTGCATACTCCAATATAGGCCTAACTTGCACGGTGTACAGTGTCCTGAATGACTCCTTATTAAGATGTCGGAATGCTGTTCTTAGGTTTGCTAGACGCCTGTATGCTGCAGCAGTTATTTGGTTGATGTGCGCCTCAGGAGATGTGCTCGGTGTTATACTCACCCCAAGATCCTTTTCGTTGAGTGAGATTTGTAGTCTCTGGTCCCCTAGACTGTACTCCGTCTGCGGTCTTCTTTGCCCTTCCCCAATCTTCATGACTTTGCACTTGGTGGGGTTGAACTCCAGGAGCCAGTTTCTGGACCAGGCTTGCAGCCTGTCCAGATCCCTTTGTAGTTCTGCCTGGTCCTGGTCCGATTGAATTCGTCTCATGAACTTCACATCATCAGCAAACAGGGACACTTCTGAATCTATTCCTTCCGTCATGTCGTTCACAAATACCAGGAACAGCACCGGTACTAGGACTGATCCCTGTGGAACCCCACTCGTCACAGGCGCCCAATTTGACACATCGCCATGTACTATTACTCGCTGCTGTCCATTGCAGTGCCTTCATTTTTATCCCAGTCTGGTCGTCCGGTTTTTGCACTAATCTCTTGTGTGGAACTATGTCAAACGCCTTCTTACAGTCCAAGAAAATGCAATCTATCCGCCCCGCTCTCTCTTGTCTTACTGCTGTCACCCTGTCATAGAACTCCAGTAGGTTTTTCCGTCCCTGAAACCGTGCTGGCTGTCGTTAATAAGCTCATTCCTTTCTAGGTGCTCCACCACTCTTCTCCTGATAATCTTCTCCATGACCTTGCATACTATACAAGTCAGTGACACTGGTCTGTAGTTTAGTGCGTCGTGTCTGTCTCCCTTTTTAAAAATTCGAACTACATTTGACTCCCTGTTTCGAGGAAGAAGTGAAGAGGCTGCTAAGTGAGCTAGATACCTCAAAGGCGATGGGGCTGGATAACATCTCTCCATGGGTCCTGAGAGAGGGAGCAGAGGCGCTATGTGAACAATTAACAACAATCTGAATCCCTCTCTCAGGACCCATGGAGAGATGTTATCCAGCCCCATCGCCTTTGAGGTATCTAGCTCACTTAGCAGCCTCTTCACTTCTTCCTCGGTTGTATGTATTGTGTCCAACACTTGATGGTGTACCCCACCTCTCCGTCTTTCTGGAGTCCCTTCTGTCTCCTCTGTGAACACTTCTTTGAATCTGATGTTGAGTTCCTCACATACTTCGTGGTCGTTTCTTGTGATCTCTCCTCCTTCCTTCCTTAGCCTGATTACCTGGTCCTTGACTGTTGTTTTCCTCCTGATGTGGCTGTACAACAGCTTCGGGTCAGATTTAGCTTTCACTGCTATGTCATTTTCATATTGTCGTTGGGCCTCCCTTCTTACCTGTCCATATTCATTTCTGGCTCTTCGACTTCGACTTGTGTGTGTTTGTGTGTGTGTGTTTATGTGTGTGTGTGTGTGTGTGTGTGTGTGTCTGTGTCTGTGTGTGTTTGCGTGTGGTGTTTGTGTGTGTGTTTGTGTGTGTTATGTGTGTGTGTTTGTATGTGAGTGTTTGTGTGTGTGTGGTGTGTGTGTGTCTGTGTGTTTGCGTGTGGTGTTTGTGCTTTTTTTTATTTTTGAGTGTGTGTGTGTGTGTGTCTGCGTGTGGTGTGTGTGTGTGTATGGTGTGTGTAAATGTGTGTGTGTGTGTGCGTGTACTCACCTATTTGTACTCCCCTATTTGAGGTTGCAGTGGTCAATTCATATCTCCTGGTCCCTCCTCTACACTGATCGCTACTAGATCCTCTCTCTTCCTGCTCCATGATCTTTATCAAGCCTCGTCTTAAAACTATGTATGGTTCCTGCCTCCACTACGTCACTTTCCAGACTATTCAACTTCCTGACACTTCTATGACTAAAGAAATACTTTGTAACATCTCTTTGAATCATCTGAATCTTTAACTTCCAATTTTGGCCCCTTGTTTCTGTGTCCCATCTCTGGAACATCCTGTCTCTCTTCACCTTGTCAATTCCTCGCAGTATTTTGCATATCGTTATCATGTCTCCTCTAACCCTCCTGTCCTCCAGTGTCGTCAGGCCAATTTCCCTTAACCTTTCTTCGTAGGACATGCACCTTAGGGGGAAAGAAGGACTTCCTGGAAAAAAAAATCGAAATTTTTTGGAAAAAGATGTTTTCTTACCGGAAAATAGTACATAATTCTGGCAACATGTTGATGCAATCATCTTGTTTCTATCATATTTCTAAGTATCTTTTTCCATTTTTTTTTATTCTTTCTGTCATCAGGAGGACATGATGCCAATTCGTGTTGCTTCTTTTCTTTTTTTTAATCAATAATTACGATTTTTATGATTGTTTCATTCCAAATACACTACATGGCATCTTCTCTGTAGACTACATATTAATACTCAGGGTGAGAGATTCTCAGTCGCCTGCGGGCTGCCGACTGGTGTGAAGGGATGTAGTGTGTCGATTTTTGGCGCACCGTGACCGTAGAGTTTTAAGAAAACGTAATTTCTTTTACTCAGGAATCAGTTATTGACTTTTCGATGCTCGTTTTGCAAAAATTAGTAGGACTGTTATGATGTTTGCACAAATTATTGAGGAACGACTGTTCTACTCAGTGGTAATGGGGATTTGCCATATTTTTTACAGTGTTATTTTTATTAATTTTTTCCAAAAAAAAATCCTTAAAAATAAAAGTAAAACTTAAACATTTTTTATTATGCACTCTACTGATATTTCGCTCAAATGTAGTTAGTAACAGAATTATTTAGACATCTAGAACATTGTACATCATACCAATTTTGTAAAGTAGGTAGAGTTTTATGTTTATTTTTTCTATCTTCTATGGCAAAAAGTCTCTACAAACTCAGTGTGTAGGTTTCAAATGCTGTTTAAATCACAGTAAAAACTTCATTGGAATTTGATAAAAAAAATAAAAATCTGTTTCTTCCTATCCCCCTTAGCTCTGCAACTAGTCTTGTTGCAAACCTTTGCACTTTCTCTAATTTTTTGACGTGTTTGACGAAATGTGGGTTCCAAACTGGTGCTGCATACTCCAGTATGGCCCTGACGTACTCGGTGTACAGTCTTAAACGATTCTTTACTGAGGCATCGGAACGCTATTCTTAGGTTTTCCAGCCGCCCGTATGCTGCAGCAGTTATCTGATTGATGTGTGCCTCAGGAGATGTGCTCGGTATTATACTCATACCAAGATCCTTTTCCTTGAGTGAGGTTTGCAGTCTTTGACCACCTAGCCTATACTCTGTGGTGTTCTTTGCCCTTCCCCGATCTTCATGACTTTGCATTTGGCAGGGGAAAATTTGAGGAGCTAGTTGCTGGACCAGGCTTGCAGCCTGTCCAGGTCTCTTTGTAATCTTGCCTGATCCTCATCTGATTTAATTCTCCTCATTAACTTCACATCATCTGCAAACAGACACTTCTGAGTCTATCCCTTCCGTCATGTCATTCACATATACTAAAAATAGCACTGGTCCTAGGACTGACCCTTGTGGAACCCCGCTCATCACAGACGCCCATTCTGATCCCTTGTCACGTACCTTGACTCGTTGTTGACTCACTGTCAGGTATTCTCTGGTCAATTGCAGTGTCCTTCCTGTTATGCATGCCGGTTCTTCAGCGTTTGCACTAATCTCTTGCGAGGTTCTGTGTCGAAGGCTTTCTCGCAATCCCCAAAAATGCAGTCTACCCACGCCTCTCTCTCGTGTCTTACTTCTGTTACCTTGTCATAAAACTCCAGTAGGTTTGTGACAGAGGATTTTCCTTCCCTGGATATGTGCTGGTTGTTGTTTATGAGCTTGTTCCGTTCTAGGTGCTCCACCACTCTCCTGATAATCTTCTCCATGACTTTGCATACTATACACGTCAGTGACACTGGTCTGTAGTTTAGTGTCTCTCGTCTGTCTCCTTTCTTAAAAATGGTGACTACATTTGCCGTCTTCCATACCTCAGGTAGTTGCCCAGGTTCAATGGATAAATTGAAAATTGTTGTTAGTGGCACAAACAGTGTCTCTGCTCGCTCCCTAAAGACCAATGGAGAGACGTCCGGTCCCACCGCCTTTGAGGTATCAAGGTCACTTAGCAACTTCTTCACCTCCTCCTCGGTTGTGTGTATTTCATTCAGCACTTGTTGCTGTATTCCGCTACTCTGACTTACAGGAGGCGGCCTTTCTGTCTCCACTGTAAATACTTCCTTAAATCTCATGTTGAGCTCCTCACATACTTCTTGGTTGTTTCTTGTGAGCTCCCCACCTTTCTGTCTCAGCCTGATGACCTGGTCCTTGACTGTTGTCTTCCTCCTGGTGTGGCTATACAACAGCTTCGGGTCCGACTTGACTTTTGATGATATGTCGTTTTCGAACTGTCGCTGGGCTTCCCTCCTTATCTGTGCATATTTGTTTCTGGCTCGATGTACAAGCTGCTCAGGGTGAATACGAGGTCCAGTCTTGCTAGTTCATCCTCACCTCTCTCTCTGGTAGTGTCACTAACATGTTGATGCATGAGGTTTTCCAGTACCACATCCATTATCATGGCTCTCCATGTTTCGGGACCCCCATATGGCTCCAGGTTTTCCCAATCAATCTCCTTGTGATTGAAATCACGCATAACTAGTAACTTTGCTCTACCCATGTGAGCTCTTCTGGCTACCTTATCCAGTGTGTCCACCATTGCTCTGTCGCTCTCTTCATATTCTTCTCTTGGCCTTCTGCAGTTCTGTGGTGGGTTGTACATCACTGCAATGACTACCTTATGTCCCCCAGACTGAATTGTACCTATGTAGTCCCTTATATGTGTGTGTGTGTGTGTGTGTGTGTGTGTGTGTGTGTGTGTGTGTGTGTGTGGTGTGTGTGTGTGTGTGTGTGTATGTGTGTGTGTGTATGTGAGTGTGTGTGTGTGTGTGTGTGTGTGTGTGTGTGTTTGTGTGTATATGTGTGTGGTGTGTGTGTGTGTGTGTGTGTGGTGTGTGTGTGTGTGTTTGTGTGTGTGTGTGTGTGTGTGTGTGTATGTGTGTGTGTGTGTGTGTGTGTGTATGTGTGTGTGTGTGTTTGTGTGTGTGTGTGTGTGTGTGTGTGTGTGTGTGTGTGTGTGTGTGCGTCTATGGGTGTGTGTGTATCTGTGTGTGTAATCATGAGATTGATCATAACTCTTATTGAAGGTATTTATGGTACCTCCCTCCACTATATCACTGTCCAGACAGTTCCATTTCCTGGCAACTCTATGACTGAAAAAAAAAATGTTTCTAGCATCCCTGTGACTGTTCTGACTCTTCAACTTCCAATCGTGACCCCTTGTTGCTTACCTGGAGTTTACCTGGAGAGAATTCCAGGGGTCAACGCCCCTGCGGCCCAGTCTGTCCCTATCCACCTTATCAATTCCTCTCAGTATTTTATAAATTGTTATCATGTCTCCCCTATCCCTCTTCTCCCTTTTCGTCAGGTTAAGTTCCCTTACCCTTTCTTCTTAGGACAAACCCCTCAGCTCCGGGACTACACTTACTGCAAATCTTTGTACTTTCTCTAATTTCGTGATGTGCTTGACCAGGTGTGAGTTCTATCCTGGTGCTGCATACTTTAATATGGGCCTGACGTACATGGTGTACAGTGTCTTTAATAACTCCTTGCTCAGGTATCGAAACGCTATACTTAGGTTTGCCAGGCGCCCATGTGGTGCAGTGTGTGTGCCTCTGTGCTTGTTTAGTGTGTGTGTGTACTCACCTAATTGAGGTTGCAGGGGTCGATTCACAGCTCCTGGCCCCGCCTCTTCATTGGTCTCTACTAGGTCACTCTTCCTGCTCCATGTGCTTTATCATACCTCTTCTTAAAGCTATGGATCCTGCCTACACTACATCCCTTCCCAGACTGTTCAACTTCCTGACAACTCTGTGACTGAAGAAATACTTCCTAACATTCCTGTGATTCATCTGAGTCTTCAATTTTCAATTGTGACCCCTTGTTGCTGTGTCCCATCTCTGGAACATCCTATCCCTTTTGATTCCTCTCAGTATTTTACATGTTATCATGTCCTCCCTGTCATTCTTGTCCTCCAGTGTCATCAGGTCGATTTCCCATAACCTCTAGGCCACGTGTGGGTTCCAAACTGGTGCTGCATACTCCAATATGGGCCTGATGTGCACGGTGTACAGAGTCTTGAACGACTCTTTACCGAGATGTCAGAATGCTATTCATAAGTTTGCTAGTCGCCCGTATGCTGCAGCAGTTAATTGGTTGATGTGCGCCTTAGATGTATATAGTGTTATACTCACCTCAGGATCCTTTTCCTGAAAGAATACAGTCTAGGGGGTCTTTGACCCCCTAGACTGTATTCTGTATGCGGTTGTCTTTGTCCTTCCTTGATCTACATGACCATGCACTTGGCGGGGTTCAACTCCAGGAACCATTTGCTGGACGAGGCCTTTAGCCTTTCCAGATCCCTTTGTAGTCCTGCCTGGTCCTCCTCCGATTGAATTCTCATTAACTTGACATTGTCTGCAGAGACATTTCTGAGTCTATTCCTTCCGTCATGTCATTCACATATGTACATGAACCATTGCCACCACTGTAAATGATGATCTTTCACATCTACGCTCTAACCACCCTCTGCCACACATACTCCCCACACTCCTTCTCCCTCTCAATCTCACACACACACACTCTCTCTCTCCCTCTCCTCTTCCTCTTCCTTCTCCTCCTCCTCCTCCTCCTCCCCCTCCCCCTCCTCTCCCTCCCCTATTTCTCCCTCCCCGTCTCCCTCCTTGCCTTTCCCTCTCTTCCTTTCCCCTTCTTTCCTTGTACCCCTTTGTCCTTTCCCCCATCTCTTTCCCTTTCTGTCACTGTCTCCTCCTCCCACTCTCTATCACTCTTCCCCCTCCCTACCTCCCTCCCCCTCTCTCTACAACAAACGCCTCCACACACACACACACAAACACACACACACTCACTCACGAACCAGGGGACTGGTGGATTAACCTGGGAGGGAAGATTGGGTGGCAGAGCTCATGAAAAGGGAGGAAGAGTGAGGGAAGGAAGCTAGATGCGCTTAGCAAGAAAATGGAGGAGTGAATATCTGCAAAGAGCAGAAAAAGGGAGCTACAAGCCATAGCAGGAGAAACTAAGATACAGAGCTCAGAAGAGGAATTAAAAAATCTGAAACATACTATAGAATCGAGGAGCAGTACAAGCATGACATAAAGAACTGCTACATAAGTCACAGACGAGGAGACTGTAAAGAACAAAGGAGGTATACTGTATACAGAGGCCCTATCACACCACCATGGAGCCCGGGAGAAGACGAGGAGCACACCAGGAACAAATGAGAGGACTGAAGAAAATGAAAGAGCTAAGCTATATGTAGAGGCCCTAATAGAGCACAGCAGTGTCCTGGAAAAGCTGAGAAGAAAAAATGACAGACAACTAAGCACAGGGACATCAGCTAGAGAAGAGATTGAAGGAAGGAACGCTGCAACTAAATTGACTCAGGGGATGCAAAGGAAAATGCAGTGGGAGGATGAAAGGAGAGGTTGGTTTTTGTTTATGGGCTCTAGGAAGTTGAAGGGGAAACTTATGAAGCAAGAAGACAGGAGGAAGAAAAAGCATTTGAAAGTATCATGAAAGCAATAGGAGAGGACGACAAGTGGAAAAAAAACGCCCAGTCAAAGTGATTTTCAAGGCAGAATCAGATTGAAACAGGATTCTGCAGGAGAAAGCACGACTAAGGGACATACCGAAGTACCAAAAGGTGTACCTCGATAGCGACAGAAAACAAGAAGAAAGGCAGAAACTGAAAGAGAGGGTACAAAGACACAAGGAGGAATGAGAGGCAAAGACGGAGATGAGTAGGAGAACCCAGACTCAGGAGGAAGAGCAATTACAACCTCCCTCAGAACCACCCACAGAAGGACCTTAACCATGACATCCCCAATGCAACCAAACAATCTAACCCAAAACTCACATACTGTACCCTCTGCCCCCACCCCCCTCATCACAAACTCCACCTCCACAGCAACGCCCCATAGTTCCCTGCCAGGTCTCCCGCTCCCCACACCCCAACGTTCTCCCTAAACCACAGTTTTAGAAAAGTAGTTGAAGGTTTGGTAAACGAATGTGGATGGAATTACAAATAAATGTGAGAAGTGGCATGAAAGAATCAAGGAGACATCCCCAGTCATCATAGTACTCACAGAAACGAAGCTCACCAAGATGATAACAGACACAATCTTCCCGCCCGGATATCAGATCCTGAGGAGCAGAGGGGAAGGAGTTGCACTGTTGATTAAAAACTGATGGATATTTGAGAAAAAGGAAGGAATGGATGAAATGGGCGAAAGGGACTACATAGTAGGTACAATGCAGTCTGGAGGACATAATGTAGTCATTGCAGTGATGTATTACCTGCCACAGAACTGCAGGAGGCCAAGAGAAGAATATGAAGAAAGCAACAGAGCAATATTAGACACACTAGCTAAGGTGGCCAGAAGAGATCACATGGGTAGAGCAAAGTTGCTAGTTATGGGCGATTTCAATCACAAGGAGATTGATTGGGAAAACCTGGAGCCACATGGGGGTCCCGAAAAATGGAGAATCAAGATGATGGATGTGGTACTGGAAAACCTCATGCATAAACATGTTAGGGACACTACCAGAGAGAGAGGGGAGGATGAACCAGCAAGACTGAACCTCATGTTCACCCTGAGTAGCTCGGACATTGAAGACATCACATACGAAAGGCGACTTGGAGCTAGTGATCACGTGGTTCTGAGCTTTGAATACATAGAAGAGCTACAAGTGGAGAGGGTAACAGGAGTAGGATGGGAAAAGCCAAACTACGAAAAGGGGGACTACACAGGCATGAGGAACTTCCTGCAGGAGGTTCAGTGGGAAAGAGAATTGGTAGGAAAATCAGTAAATGAAATGATGGACTACATAACAAAATACAAGGAGGCAGAGGAAAGGTTTGTTCCCAAGGGCAACAGAAATAATGGGAAGACCAGAATGAGCTCTTGGTTTACTCAAAGGTGTAGGGAGGCAAAAACTAAGTGCACTAGAGAATGGTAAAAGTGTAGAAGACAATGGACCCAGAAAAATGAAGATATTAGTTGAAGAGCCAGAAACGAGTGTGCACGGATAAGAAGGAAGGCCCATCGATAGTAAGAACATGACTTAGCATTTGCATCAAAGTTCAAGTCTGACCCGAAGCTGTTGTATAGCCACATCAGGAGGAAGGCAACAGTCAAGGACCAGGTAATGAGGCTGAGGAAAGAAGGTGGGGAGCTCATAAGAAATGACAAAGAAATATGTGAGGAGCTGAAGATGAGATTTAAGGAAGTATTTACAATGGACACAGAAAGGACTCTGGGAAGTCAGAATAGGGGGGTACACCAACAAGGGATATACCAACAAGTGTTGGATGAAATACACACAACCGAGGAGGAGGTGAAGAAGCTGCTAAGTGACCTTGATACCTCAAAGGCGTTGAGACCGGACAACATTTCTCTGTGGGATCTTGGGGAGGGAGCAGAGATGCTGTGTGTGCCACTAACAGCAATTCTCGACACATACATTGAAACTGGGCAAGAACTTGAGGTATGGAAGACGGCAAATGTACTCCACATTTTTAAGAAAGGAGACAGATACGAGGCACTAAACTATTGACCAGTGTCACTGACGTGTATAGTATACAAGGTCATGGAGAAAACTATCAAGAGAGTGGTGGAGCACCTAGAATGGAAGAAGCTTATAAACAACAACCAGCACGGATTCATAGAACACAAATCCTGTGTCACAAACCTATTGGAGTTATTGCCACCTCAGGTTCTAGGGCCTGTTATCCTGAATGTAAAAGGGAACTTGGAGCAAAGAAAGACAGTAGAAAATGCTTTGAATTGTATTTTCCTTCACCAAGCAATTATGAATTTGTGTTTTCCTTCAAGTATTTACAGTTTTGAACAACTATATACACTATATACAGTAGAGTAGTATTAGTGCACGCCACGGTAGTCAAGGCAAAAACAGCAGCCAAGAGACATAGACGACTATGCCATAACCAGCTCAGGGTGGGAATGATAATGGTAAACATGTGAGTGGAATCCACGTCACCTTTACCATTGCCAGACCCACATTATGATTGGCTGAACCAAGTTGTTGATCTGGTGATGGGGTCCCGATCACCAAATCCTTAACAAAATGGTTCACTGGTTGGTGTTTAACATGCTCCGAATAAGGTGACGTACTCTTTGCATGCAACAGGAGTTTTATGACAATGTAACGGAAGACACGAGAGAGTAAGTGGTGGGTAGACTGCATTTCTTGGACTGCAAGAAGGCCTTTGACACAGTTCCTCACAAGAGATTAGTGCAAAAACTAGAGAATCAGGCACGTATATTAGGAAAGGCACTGCAATGGATCAGAGAACACCTGACAGGGAGGCAACAACGAGTCATGGTACGTGACGAGGAATCAGAGTGGGTGCCTGTGACGAGCATGGTTCCACAGTGGTCAGTCCTAGGACCAGTGCTATTTTTGGTATATGTGAATGACATGACTTAAGGGATAGACTCAGATGTGTCCCTGTTTGCAAATGATGTGAAGCTAATGAGGATAATTAAATCGGATGAGGATCAGACAGGACTACAAAGAGACCTGGACAGGCTGGAAGCTTGGTCCAGCAACTGGCTGCTCGAATTTAATCCTGCCAAATGTAAAGTTATGAAGATCGGGGAAGGGCAAAGAAGACTGTAGACAGAGTATAGGCTAGGAGGCCAAAGACTGCAAACCTCCCTCAAGGAAAAGTTTCTTGGGTTAAGTGTAATACCGAGCACATCTCCTGAGGCACACATCAACCAGATAACTGCTGCAGCATATGGGCGCCTGGCAAACCTGGGAATAGCGTTCCGATACCTCAGTAAAGAATCGTTTAAGACTCTGTACACCATGTTCGCCAATACTGGAGTATGCAGCACCTGTTTGGAACCCACACCTAGCCAAGCACGTCAAGAAATTAGAGAAAGTGCAATGGTTTTCAACAAGGCTAGTTCCCAAGCTAAGGGGAATGTCCTACGAAGGAAAATTAAAGGAAATCGGCCTGACAACACTGGAAAACAAAAGGGTTAGGGGTAACATGAGAACGACATACAAAATACTGTGAGGAATTGACATGGTGGACAGAGACAGGATGTTCCAGAGATGGGACACAGAGACAAGGGGTCACAATTTGAAGTTGAAGACTCAGATGAGTCCAAAGAGAGGTTAGGAAGTATTTATTTAGTCATAGAATTGTCAGGAAGTGGAATAGCCAGGCAAGTGACGTAGTGGAGGCAGGAACCATACATAGTTTTAGGACGAGGTATGATAAAACTCATGGAGCAGGGAGAGAGAGGACCTAGTAGCGAACAGCGAAGAGATGGTGCCAGGAGCTATGTCTCAACCCCTGCAACTACAAATAGGTGAGTACATATACCAGAAACAGCACCGGTTCTAATACTGACCCCTCTGGAACCCCGCTCATCACAGGCACCCACTCTGACACCTCGTCGAGTATCATGACTCGCTGATGCCTTCTTGTCAGATATTCTCTGATCCACTGCAGTAACTTCTCTGTTATACCTGCCTGGTCCTCTAGCTTTTGCACTAATCTTTTGTGTGGAACTGTGTCAAAAGCCCTCTTACAGTCCAAGAAATTGCAATTTACCCTCCCCTCTCTCTGTTGTCTTACAGCTGTCTCCTTGTCATAGATCTCCAGTAGGTTTGTGACACAAGATTTCCCGTACCTGAATCCGTGCTGGTTGTAAATGATAACTCATTCATTTCTAGGTGCTGCACCACTCTTCTGATAATCTTCTCCATGGCTTTGCATATTATGCATATCAGTGATACTGTTCTGTAGTTTAGTGCTGCGCGTCTGTCTCCTTTTTTAAAAATTGGGACTACATTTACTGTCTTCCATACCTAAGGGAGCTGCCCTGTTTCGATAGATGTGTTGAAGATTGTTGTTAGTGGTACTCAGAGCACCTCTGCTTCCTCTCTCAGGACCCACGGAGAGATGCTATCTGGCCCCATCGCCTTTGAGGTATCTAGTTTGCTTAGCAGCCTCTTCACCTCTTCCTCTGTCGTATGTATTGTGTCTAGCACTTGTTGGTGTACCCCACCCCCTTCGTGTTTCTGGAGTCCTCTCTGTCTGCACTGTGAATACTTCTTTAAATCTCATGTTGAGCTCCTCACACACTTCTTGACCATTTCTTGTGATGTCACCTCCCTTCCTCAGCCTGAAAACCTGGTTCTTGACTGTTGTTTTCCTCCTGATGTGACTGTACAACAGCTCTGGGTCAGACTTGGCTTTTGCTGCTATGTCATTTTTATATTTTCATTGGGCCTCTCTCCTTACCTGTGCGTATTCATTTCTGGCTCTTTGACTACTCTCCTTGTTCTCCTGGGTCCTTTGCCTCCTATACTTCTTTCATTCTCTAGTGCATTTAGTTTTGGCCTCTCTACATCTCTGTGTGAATCAAAGGCTCGTTCTGGCCTTCTCATTATATTTGTTGCCCTTGGGTACAAATCTATTCTCTGCTGCCTTGCTAATTGTCGTCACACTGATTTCCCTGCAGTTCTTTGTCCCACTGAACCTCACGCAGGAAGTTCCTCAAGCCTGTGTAGTCACCTCTCTATTAGTTTGGCTTCCTCTGTTCTGCCCTTCCTGCTTCCTTCTCCACTAGTAACTCTACTATGTATTCGAAGCTCAGAACCACGTGATCACTAGCTCCAAAGGGGCCTTTCATATGTGATATCTTCTCTACTTAAGGTGAATACTAGGTCCAGTCTTGCTGGTTCATCTTCTCTCTCTCTGGTAGTGTTCCTAACGTGCTGATGCATGAGGTTTTCCAGTGCCACCTCCATCATCTTTACCCTCCACATTTCTGGGCCCCCATGTGGTTCCAGATTTTCCCAGACGATTTCTATGTGGTTGAAGTCACTCACGACCAGTAGATTTACTCTGCCTATATGGACCCTTCTGGCCACTTCAGCCAGTGTGTCAACCATTGTTCTGTTACTCTCATCATATTCTTGTCTTGACCTCCTGTTATTCTGTGGTGGGTTACACATCACTGCAATTTCCACCTTGGGACCTCCAGACTGAAGTGTTCCTATTATGTAGTCTCTTGCTTCTCCTCTGTCTCCTCTCTCCAGCTCCTCAAAATCCCATTGCTTTTTGATGAACAGTGCCACTCCTCCACCCCCTCTGTTCCCTCTGTTTTTCCTCAGGATCAGATATCCAGTTTTAAAGATGGCATCTGTTATTATTCCTGTGAGCCTGGTTTCTGTGAGAGCTATGATGTCTGGTGAATCCTCTTTGATTCTTTCTTGTCACTCCTCCCACTTATTCGTTATTCCATCAGCATCGGTGTACCAAACCAGCACTGTATTCATGGGGATTTGTGGGGGTTGTCAGAGTGGGGGACCTGGCAGGGTGCTGTGGGATTCTACTGCATAGTGAAGGGTGGGGGGCTGTGAGTGTGGATTGTGGTTTGTATTGGGATAGTGTGTTTGGCTATTGTGTTTTGAGGGTAGTTCTACGGGTGTTTGTGATTGTTGCTCTGCCCGGCTCTGCTGACTCTATCCTTGTCTCTGTTTCTAGCCCCTTTTATTGCTGTGTCCTCTCCCTCAGCTGCTGTTGTTCTGTTCTCATTCTGTCATGGTCTAGGAACATCCACTTGTATGTTGATGATTCCTTCAGCTGTGGTTTCTCCTGCTTGATCCTGTACCGCACCATTTCTGTCTTGAAAATCAGTCTGACTGGCCGGTTTATCCCCTATTCTCTTTGATGATGTTTTCAGTCTCTTGTTTTTCTTTCTGCTGTCTTTCATTGTGTGTCCTCCCTTCGCTCTCCTGAATCCCATGGAGAAAGACTGACATCTACCTTTCCTCCTCCCATTGCTTTTCCCTCTGTGTCTCTGGGTCCTGTTTGTTCATAGCCATTGTCTCCCTTATTATCTCCTGTAATTCTTGGTGGTCTGGTCATGTCTCTGCATAGGAACTGTCCTCTTCTCTACCTGCTCCCCCCTCACTTACTTCTATCCGTGCTCCTAACAGCTCTCCCCCTTCATTCCTAGGCCTTGTTTGGTGGACCAATAGGGCCTTAGTCTTGTCTCCTTCCTTTCCATTGGGCTCCTCGTTTAATAGATGCCATGTCTATTCTGGGCACTTGCCTTGTAACTCGCTTCTATATGTTTACCTCGTATTCTAAGGCCCATCTCTTGGCTTCTGAGGCTTCATCTCGTGACTCCCATTTCTTTTTTCTGACTCCAATATGGGCCTGACATATACATGTGTACAGTGTCGTGAATGACTCCTTATTTAGATGTCGAGGCGCTATTTTCAGGTTTGCCAGGTACCTATATGCTGCTGCAGTTTTTTGGTTGATACACATCTCAGAAGATGCGCTTGGTATAGTGCTTACCCCAGACTGCAAAACTAACTTGAGGGAGTTTTGAAGTTTTTCACCTATTAGGCTGTACTCCGTCTGCAGTCTTCTTTATCCTTCCCCAAGCTTTATAACTTTGCACTTGCTGGGGTTAAACTCCAGAAGCTATTTGTTGGACCAGGATTTCAGCCTGTCCACATCCCCTTGTAGGCTTACCTGATCCTTATCCGCTTATATTCTCCTCATTTGCTTCACACCGTGTGCAAAAAGGGACACCTCTGAGTCTATCCCTTCTGTCATGCCATTCTCATATTCAAGAAACACCACCGGACCTCGACACATCTCGTCTCGTACCTAAACACGTTGTTTCCTTCCTGTCAGGTATTCCCTGATTCATGCCATAGTTTTCCTGCTATTCCTGCCTACTTCTCTAGCTTTTCCTTGTCAAAAACATTCTTACAGTCTAAGATGATGCAGTCTACCTATCTCTCTTTCTTCTGTCTTGCTTCTGTTACTTTGGAATAGAACTCCAGTAGGTTTGCAATGCAGGATTTACCTTCCCTGAAGCCGTGCTGGTTGTCATGTTTGAACCCGCTCCTTTCTAGGTGCTCCACCACTCTTCTCCTGATAATTTTCTCCGTAACTTTAAATACTATACATGTCAGCGACACTGGCCTATAATTTGATGTCTTCCACGCTTCAGACAGTTGCATCTTTCGATAGATTTATTGAAGATTGTTGCTAGTGGCACACACAGTGCATCTGCTCCCTCTCTCTCAGGACCCAAGGAGAGATATTATCTGGGCCCAATGCATTTGAGGTATCTAATTCACCTAGCAGTTTCTTCATCTCCTTCTCTGTTGTGTGCAGTGTGTACAGCACTTGCTGGTGCATTCTACTCTCGGTTAGCTAGAAACCTGTGAATACTTCCTTGAATCATGAGCTGAGCTCCTCACGTATTTCCTGGTTGTTCCCTGTAACCTCCCGTCCTTCCTTCTTCATCCCGTCTGTGTGTACTCACCTAGTTGTGGTTGCAGGGGTCGAGACATAGTGTGTGTGTGTACTCACTCACCTATTTGTACTCACCTATTTGTGGTTGCAGGGGTCGATTCATAGCTCCTGGCCCGCCTCTTCACTGACTGCTACTAGGTCCTCTCTCTCCCTGCTCCATGAGCTTTATCAAACCTAGTCTTAAAACTATGTATGTTTCCTGCCTCCACTATGTCGCTTTCTAGGCTATTCCACTTCCTGACAACTCTATGACTGAAGAAATACTTCCTAACATCCCTTTGACTCATAGGAGTCTTCAACTTCCAATTGTGACCCCTTGTTTCTGTGTCCCCTCTCTGGAACATCTTGTCTCTGTCCACCTTATCTATTCCTCGCTGTATTTTATATGTCGTTATCATGTCTCCCCTAACCCTCCTGTCCTCTAGTGTTGTCAGGCCGATTTCCCTTAACCTTTCTTCGTAGGACAATCCCCTTAGCTCTGGGACTAGTCTTGTTGCAAACCTTTGCACTTTCTCTAATTTCTTGACTGCTTGACCAGGTGTGGGTTCCAAACTGGTGCTGTATACTCCAGTATGGGCCTGACGTATATAGGTGTACAGAGTCTTGAATGATTCCTTAGTGAGGTATTGGAACGCTATTCTTAGGTTTGCCAGCCGCCCGTATTGCAGCAGTTATCTGATTGATGCGTGCCTCAGGATATGTGCTCGGTATTATACTCACCCCAAGATCTTTTCTTTGAGTGAGGTTTGCAGTCTTTGGCCACTAGACTATACTCTGTCTGCGGTCTTCTTTGCCCTTCCCAGATATTCATGACTTTACATTTGGCTGGGTTAAATTCAAAGGAGCCAGTTACTGGACCAGGCTTGTAGCCTGTCCAGGTCTCTCTTTGTAGTCCTGCCTGATCCTCGACTGATTTGATTTTCTCATTAACTTCACATCATCTGCAAACAGGGACACTTCTGAGTCTATCCCTTCCGTATGTCATTCACATATGCAAAAACAGTACAGGTCCTAGGACTGACCCTTGTGGAACTCCACTTGTCACGGTGCCCACTCTGACACCTCGTCACGTACCATGACTCTTGTTGCCTCCCTTCAGATATTCTCTGATCCATTGCAGTGCTTTTCCTGTTACGTGTGCCTGATCCTCTAGCTTTTGCATTAACCTCTTGTGAGGAACTGTGTCAGAACGCCTTCTTTGCAGTCCAAAAATGCAGTCTATCCACCCTCTCTCGTGTCTTACTTCTGTTACCTTGTCTAAAACTCCAGTAGGTTTGTGACACGGTTTTCCTTCCTGAAACCGTGCTGGTTGTCGTTTATAAGCTTTTGTCTTTCTAGGTGCTCCACCACTCTCCTCCTGATGATCTTCTCCATGACTTTGCATACTATACACGTCAGTGACACAGGTCTGTAGTTTAATGCCTCGTGTCTGTCTCCTTTCTTAAAATTGGGACTACAAGGGGCCTTTCATACGTGATATCCTCGATGTCCGAACTACTCAAGGTGAATACTAGGTCCAGTCTTGCTGATCATCCCCACCTCTCTCTCTGGTAGTGTTCTAACATGTTGATGCATGAGGTTTTCCAGTACCACATTCATCATCTTGGCTCTCCATGATTCAGGACCCCGTGGGCTCCAGGTTTTCCCAATCAATCTCTTTGTGATTGAAATCACCCATAACTAGTAACTTTGCTCACCCTATGTGGGCTCTTCTGGCTACCTCGGCTAGTGTGTCTACCATTGCTCTGTTGCTCTCGTCGTATTCTTCTTGGCCTCCTGCAGTTCTGTGGCGGGTTTACATTACAGCAATTACCACCTTATGGCCCTCAGACTGAATTGTTCCTACTATGTAGTCCTTTCACCCATTCCATCCATTCCTTCCACTTCCTCAAATCCCCACCTGTTCTTAAGGAGCAGTGCAACTCCTCCTCCCTCTGCTCCTCTATCTTTCCTGAGGATTTGATATCTGGGTGGAAAGATTGCATCTGTTATCATCCTGGTGAGTTTCGTTTCTGTGAGTGCTATTATGTCTGGGGATGTCTCCTTTATTCTTTCATGCCACTCTACATTTATTTGTTATACCATCTGCATTTGTATACCAAACCTTTAACTTCTTTTCTAAAACCGTAGTCTGGGGGTACGTTGGGGTTGGGAAAGTGGGAGATCTGATAGGGAACTATGGGTGTTGGGGAGGATTTGTAATGAGGTGGTGGAATCATTGGGTAGGATGTGGTGTGTGTGTATGTGTGTGTATGTGTGTGTGTGTGTGTGTGTGTGTGTGTGTTGTGTGTGTGTGTCATGTGTGTGAATATTTTACATAATTGTGTTGCAAGGGTCGAGTCATAGATCTTGGCCCTTGTGTGTGTGTGTATGTGTGTGTACTCACCTAGTTGTGGTTGCAGGGTCGATACATAGTGTTGTGTGTGTGTGTGTGTGTGTGTGTGTGTGTGTGTGTACGAATGTTTTTACATAATTGTGGTTGCAAGGGTCGAGTCATAGCTCTTGGGCCGTGTGTGTGTGTGTGTATGTGTAGTGACCTCAGGGTCTCGTGGAATGTTTCATCTACATAACTTGTGTGAAGGTCGAGCTGCTATATGGCTGTTTGTTTTTGTGAATAGTACCTCAGTGCTCTATATCATCTCCGTACACTTTTGTCCTCTTCTCTCTCTTCTCTTCTTATCTCTCTCTCTCTTTTACTCTTCTCGTCTCTCTCTCTCTCTCCCCTTTCTCTCCCCTCTCTCTCTCTCCCTTCTCTCTCTCTCTCTCTTCTCTCTCTCTCTCTCTCTTCCTCGATCGCTCTCTCTCCCTCACTCCCTCTCATTCATGAAATGTCTAGCACAAACTGCCTAGCAGTAACTGTCTAGCAGTAACTGTCTAGCAGTAACTGTCTAGCAGTAACTGCCTAGCAGTAACTGCCTAGCAGTAACTGTCTAGCAGTAACTGTCTAGCAGTAACTGCCTAGCAGTAACTGCCTAGCAGTAACTGTCTAGCAGTAACTGCCTAGCAGTAACTGCCTAGCAGTAACTGTCTAGCAGTAACTGTCTAGCAGCAACTGTCTAGCAGTAACTGCCTAGCAGTAACTGTCTAGCAGTAGCTGTCTAGCAGTAACTGTCTAGCAGTAACTGCCTAGCAATAACTGTCTAGCAGTAACTGTCTAGCAGTAACTGTCTAGCAGTAACTCACTAGCAGTAACTGTCTAGCAGATACTGCCTAACAGTAACTGCCTAGCAGTAACTGTCTAGCAGTAACTGTCTAGCAGTAACTGTCTAGCAGTAACTGTCTAGCAGTAACTGCCTAGCAGTAACTGTCTAGCAGTAACTGCCTAGCAGTAACTGCCTAGCAGTAACTGTCTAGCAGTAACTGTCTAGCAGTAACTGTCTAGCAGTAACTGCCTAGCAGTAACTGTCTAGCAGTAACTGTCTAGCAGTAACTGTCTAACAGTAACTGTCTAGCAGTAACTGCCTAGCAGTAACTGTCTAGCAGTAACTGTCTAGCAGTAACTGTCTAACAGTAACTGTCTAGCAGTAACTGCCTAGCAGTAACTGTCTAGCAGTAACTGTCTAGCAGTAACTGTCTAGCAGTAACTGTCTAGCAGTAACTGTCTAGCACAAACTGCCTAACAGTAACTGTCTAGCAGTAACTGCCTAGCAGTAACTGTCTAGCAGTAACTGTCTAGCAGTAACTGTCTAACAGTAACTGCCTAGCAGTAACTGCCTAGCAGTAACTGCCTAGCAGTAACTGTCTAGCAGTAACTGTCTAGCAGTAACTGTCTAACAGTAACTGTCTAGCAGTAACTGCCTAGCAGTAACTGTCTAGCAGTAACTGTCTAGCACAAACTGCCTAGCAGTAATTGTCAAGCAGTAACTTCCTAGCAGTAACTGTCTAGCAGTAACTGTCTAGCAGTAACTGCCTAGCAGTAACTGTCTAGCATTAACTGTCTAGCAGTAACTGTCTAGCAGTAACTGTCTAGCAGTAACCGTCTAGCAGTAACTGTCTAGCAGTAACTGTATAGCAGTAACTGCCTAGCAGTAACTGTCTAACAGTAACTGCCTAGCAGTAACTGCTTAATGGGAACTGCCAAATAGGAACTGCCTGTCAAAACCTGCCAGGAGCTAGAGCCTGGCAAAATCTGCCAGGATGCTAGAGCCTGGCAAGACCTGCCTGGAGCTTGGACCAGCAGGACCTGCCTAACATGTTCCACTAGGACCTGACAGGAGGTAGAGCCTGGAGGTCCTGCCTAGCATAGGCTAATATCTCCAACCCAGCAAGAGCTAGTAGACCTACCCTAGAAAGTATCAGTAGGCTTGCTGTATTGCTCCATCATTCACACGTACTACTATCTGAAACACAAACCGCCCTCCCTCTACTGCTTTAGCAACACACCGCCCTCCCTCAACTGCCTTAGCAACACACCGCCTTCCTCCATGCTTCTCTACACTTGTTCTCACATCATTAAAACACCCCGTTCAACCTCCAGTAAACTCCTCCCACCTCTTGAAGCCTGTTCACACCCTCTTCCCACATCCGCCTAGGGCTAAAGAGGCCCTCAGAACCACCCCGCTCCTCTTTACACCCTCTTGAAGAGGAGGGCGTGATTTGCATTTATATCCCCGGAGGGTTAATAATTGAGGGTAATCCAAGATTATGCTGAGTTAGTAATCAAGGATAATCTTGGATTACGTTATTAACTAGTCCATAGGTCTCACCCTACCTAGAAAGCCACTCTCAAAAGTCGGCTAACACCCGGGTACCTATTTACTGCTAAGGTTACCTAGATATCATACCATGCAGAGGATGCTACCTAAAGTACCAGCTAATACAAAGGTACCTAGTTGCTGCTGGGTGTAAAGCAGCAGCAGATAAACATACTGGCTCACATATCTCACAGGAACTTCATTAGGTTTACTTAGGTAAGATCTGCCATGAAACATGACAGGTGTTTCCTGACGCTGGTCTTAATCACATGATGACCCGCCGCTGGAGCTCCTGGTCATCTGACCCAGGCCTGGCTGATACGTATCACCCAGGCCTGGCTGATATGTATCACCCAGGCCTGGCTGATATGTATCTCTCAGTGTAAATACACACAGAAGTGTTAATATATCAGGGAATAAACACCAAGTGGTGTGTATATCTAAATGTATATACACCAGGAGGTGTGCATCTCTTAGTGTATATAAACTGAGAGGTATATATCTCTCAACACTCTTGAAGCATTGAAAGATATAATAATAATAATAATAATAATAATAATAATAATAATAATAATAATAATAATAATAATAATAATAAAATTATTATTATTATTATTATTATTATTACTATCATTATCATTATTAATATTATTAATTATTATTATTATTATTATTATTATTACTATCATCATCATTATTAATATTAATTATTATTATTATTATTATTATTATTATTATTATTATTATTATTATTATTATTATTATTATTATTACTATCATTATCATTATCATTATTATTATTATTATTAATTATTATTATTATTATTATTATTATTATTATTATTATTAATATTACTATATTATTATTAGTTATTATTATATTATTATTATTATTATTATTATTATTATTATTATTATTATTATTATTATTATTATTATTATTATTATTATTATTATCATTATCATTATTATTATTATTAATTATTATTATTATTATTATTATTGTTACTATCATTATCATTATTATTATTATTAATTATTATTATTATTATTATTATTATTATTATTATTATTATTA
>WNWK01000472.1:72500-227500 GCA_009830355.1 Cherax destructor
GAGGGGAATGAAGTTAGTCTTGTAGCTTGTCAAAACCACTATGTGTCCGCATCAGGAGTGACATGTCCAATTCTACTAAGCACATGATGTATGTTAAATTAGTGGTTAAGTTTACCTGGAGAGGGTTTCGGGGGTTAACGCCCCCGCGGTTCATGGTGGATTAGGGTCTGATCAACCAGGCTGTTACTGCTGGCCGCACGTAAACTGATGAACGAACCACAGCCCAGTTGGTTAGGTACTGACTTTAGGTGCCTGTCCAGTGCCTTCTTAAAGACAGCCAGGGGTCTATTGGTAATCCACCTTATGTATGCTGGGAAGCAGTTGAACAGTCTTGGACCCCGAACACTTATTGTGTTGTCTCTCGATGTACTCGTGGCGCCCCTGCTTTTCATTGGGGGAATGTTGCATCCTTTGCCGAGTCTTTTGCTTTCATAGGGTGTGATTTTTGTGTGCAAGTTTGGTACTAATCCCTCAAGGACTTTCAAGTGTATATTTTCATGTATCTCTCTCACCTGCGTTCCAGGGAATACAGATCAAGGACCTTCAACCGTTCCCAGTAATTTAGGTGCTTTATCATACTTATGTGTGCTGTGAAAGTTCTTTGTACACTCTCCAGGTCAGCAATGTCGCCAGCCTTGAAGGGGGCCGTTAGTGTACAGCAGTATTCCAGCCTAGAGAGAATAAGAGATTTGTAGAGAATCATCATGGGCTTGGCGTCCCTAGTTTTGAAGGTTTCTCATTATCCATCTCTATCATTTTCTAGCAGATGCGGTAGATACATTGTTGTGGTCTTTGAAGGTGAGTCCTCTGACATTATCACTCCCAGGTCCTTCACATTACTTTTTCACTCTATTGTAGGTTAGAATTTGTCGTATACCTGTATATTTTTAATTTCTCAAGTTTTCCATATCTGAGTAGTTGAAATTGTCCTCATTGAACTTCATATTGTTTTGAGTGCCCATTTGAAGATTGGTTGATGTCCGCTTGGAGTCTTGAGGTGTCTTCGATAGAGGTCACTGCCATGGCAATCCGGGTGTCATCCGCAAAGGAAGACACGGAGCTATGGCTTACATTCTCTCTATGTCAGAAATGAGGATGAGGAATAGAATGCGAGCGAGTACTGTGCCTTGTGGAACAACCAGAGTTTTTCACCCAAGTTATAGATCCATCTACCAACTTTTCCTGTTATTCCTTTATCACGCATTTTGTGTGCTATTACACCATGGTCACACTTTGTCGTAAGCTTTTGCAAAGTCTTTGTATATTACATCTGTATTTTGTTTATCCTCTACAACATCCAGGTCCTTGTCATAGTGGTCCAGTAGCTGGGACAGGCAGGAGCGACATGCTCTAAACCGTGTTGCCCTGGGTTGTGTAATTGATGGGTATCTAGGTGGTTGGTGATCTTGCTTCTTAGAACCATCTCAAAGATTTTAATGATATGGGAATGTTAGTGCTATCGGTCTGTAGTTCTTTCAATTGCTTTACTGCCACCTTGTGGATGGTATGTCTGTTGTTTTTAGTGTGTGTGGGGTGACCCCTGTGACCATGCTCCCTCCCATAGAATGCTGAAGGCACCGACAAGGGCTTCTTCAATTCTTGATGAACACGGAGTTCCATGAGTCTGGGCCTGGGGCAGAGTGCATGGGCATGTCATTTATTGCCTTTTCAAAGTCTTGTGGAGTTAGGATAATATCAGAGATATTTGAGATGACCAAATTTTTGGTCTCGTTCATAAATAATTAATTTGGATTGTCGACCCTTAGTGTGGGCAGCGGCTCACTGAACACTGAGTCGTATTGGGACTTTAGTATCTCACTCATTTCTTGGCTGTCATCTGTGTATGTCCCATCTCACCTAAGCAGAGGCCCAATACTGGATGTTGTTTTTTCCTTAGATTTGGCATAAGAGAAGAAGTATTTTGTTTTTGTTTTTCAATTTTCTTTATGCCTTTTAGTTCTTCCTGAGATTCTTGTCTCCTGTAAGATTCCTTCAGCTTAAGTTCGATATTTGCTATTTCTGTGACCAGTGCCTCCCTTCGTATTTCATATATATTGGCCCCTCTCAGTAGCTGTGTGACTCTTACCCTTCGTCTGTATAGAGAGCGTCTCTTTCTAGTTTACATCTTCTCTTTCTTTTTCTTAATGGAATGTGCCCTGAGCAATCCTCAAGAGCCACAGAGTTCATTTTTTTAGGCAACTGTTCGGATCCGTGTTGTTTAGGATATCTTCTCAGCTTGTTTCATTTAGGACATGGTTGACTTGTTCCCATTGTATGTTTTTGTTATTGAAATTTAATTTTGTGAAGAGACCTTCATGACTGATCACATTTTGCTGGTCAGGAGTCCTGTGCATACATGTCTGTACCTCTATTATGTTGTGATCTGAGTGTATTGTCTTTGATACGGTTATATTACGTATCAGATCGTCGTTGTTAGTGAAGATGAGGTCCAACATATTTTCTAGTCTTGTAGGCTCTAATATTTGCTGGTTTGAGGTGAATTTGGTGCAGAGATTTAATAGTTCGTGTGTGTGTGAATTTTCATCTGCGCTGCCACCTGGTGTGATCTCTGCTAAAACATTGTTTGCTACACTCCTCCATTTTAGGTGTCTCAAGTTGAAATCTCCCAGTAGTAAGATGTTTGGGACAGGAGTTGGGAGATTTTCCAGACAGTGGTCAATTTTCAAAAGCTGCTCCTGGAATTGCTGGGAAGTTGCGTCTGAAGGCTTGTGTACCATCACAATGACAAGGTTTTGGTTTTCAAATAAACGAAAATAAAATAAATTTAACTGAAGAACACGAATAAGAATAAGTAAATTGCAAGTGAGAAAGGAGAGCAGATGATAGAGTGGGAGAGGCACTGTCAAGAAATTTTGCTGAAAATAAAAAAAAGTTTTGGAGTGAGATAAACAAGTTAAGAAAGCCTAAGGAATGAATGAATGTGTAAGTTAAAAACAGAGTATTGGAGTTAGTAAATAGGGAGCTGGAGGTATTGGGTAGATGGCGGGAATATTTTGAGGACCTTTTAAATATCGATGAAGAAAGGGAGGCGGTAATTTCATGCACTGGCCAGGGAGGTACAACATCTTTTAGGAGTGAGGAAGAGCAGGATGTGAGTGTGGGGGAGGTGCGTGAGGCATTACGTAGAATGAAAGGGGTGTTAATGGGAAATGATGGCAGCTGGATCACCTGATTACCGCAGCCCCGTGAGTAAACTGCGCTGCGAGGTGACAGCACCTGGTGGTACATCAGGTCTGTGCTGTCAGTACATCAGGTCTGTGCTGTTAGTACATCAGGTCTGTGCTGTCAGTACATCAGGTCTGTGCTGTCAGTACATCAGGTCTGTGCTGTCAGTACATCAGGTCTGTGCTGTTAGTACATCAGGTCTGTGATGTTAGTACATCAGGTCTGTGCTGTTAGTACATCAGGTCTGTGCTGTCAGTACATCAGGTCTGTGCTGTCAGTACATCAGGTCTGTGCTGTCAGTACATCAGGTCTGTGCTGTCAGTACATCAGGTCTGTGCTGTCAGTACATCAGGTCTGTGCTGTCAGTACATCAGGTCTGTGCTGTCAGTACATCAGGTCTGTGCTGTCAGTACATCAGGTCTGTGCTGTCAGTACATCAGGTCTGTGCTGTCAGTACATCAGGTCTGTGCTGTCAGTACATCAGGTCTGTGCTGTCAGTACATCAGGTCTGTGCTGTCAGTACATCAGGTCTGTGCTGTTAGTACATCAGGTCTGTGCTGTTAGTACATCAGGTCTGTGCTGTTAGTACATCAGGTCTGTGCTGTTAGTACATCAGGTCTGTGATGTCAGTACATCAGGTCTGTGCTGTCAGTACATCAGGTCTGTGCTGTCAGTACATCAGGTCTGTGCTGTCAGTACATCAGGTCTGTGCTGTCAGTACATCAGGTCTGTGCTGTCAGTACATCAGGTCTGTGCTGTTAGTACATCAGGTCTGTGCTGTCAGTACATCAGGTCTGTGCTGTTAGTACATCAGGTATGTGCTGTTAGTACATCAGGTCTGTGCTGTCAGTACATCAGGTCTGTGCTGTCAGTACATCAGGTCTGTGCTGTCAGTACATCAGGTCTGTGCTGTCAGTACATCAGGTCTGTGCTGTCAGTACATCAGGTCTGTGCTGTCAGTACATCAGGTCTGTGCTGTCAGTACATCAGGTCTGTGCTGTCAGTACATCAGGTCTGTGCTGTCAGTACATCAGGTCTGTGCTGTCAGTACATCAGGTCTGTGCTGTTAGTACATCAGGTCTGTGCTGTCAGTACATCAGGTCTGTGCTGTTAGTACATCAGGTCTGTGCTGTCAGTACATCAGGTCTGTGCTGTTAGTACATCAGGTCTGTGCTGTCAGTACATCAGGTCTGTGCTGTTAGTACATCAGGTCTGTGCTGTCAGTACATCAGGTCTGTGCTGTCAGTACATCAGGTCTGTGCTGTCAGTACATCAGGCCTGTGCTGTCAGTACATCAGGTCTGTGCTGTCAGTACATCAGGTCTGTGCTGTCAGAATCAGGTCTGTGCTGTCAGTACATCAGATCTGTGCTGTCAGTACATCAGGTCTATGTTGTCAATATATCAGGTCTGTGTTGTTAGTACATCAGGTCTGTGCTGTCAGTACATCAGGTCTGTGTTATCAATACATCAGGTCTGTGCTGTCAGTACATCAGGTCTGTGTTGTCAATATATCAGGTCTGTGCTGTCAGTACATCAGGTCTGTGCTGTCAGTACATCAGGTCTATGTTGTCAATATATCAGGTATGTGCTGTTAGTACATCAGGTCTGTGCTGTTAGTACATCAGGTCTGTGCTGTTAGTACATCAGGTCTGTGCTGTCAGTACATCAGGTCTTTGTTGTCAATATATCAGGTCTGTGCTAGTAAGTGGAACAAGCTAAACGGAGAGGCAGTGTACACAGCTTGAAGAGAAGGTATGATAGCTCCACAGAGGCTAGTAATAATCAGTGGTGCGGGTCAATAGTAGTTAAGAGGCTATGATTCGACCCCTGCAAATACACCTAGGTGAGTACACAGTCGTAAATCGAGGTATGTAAACATAGCTATCCATACTGCTCTCTCTCTCTCTCTCTCTCTCTCTCTCTCTCTCTCTCTCTCTCTCTCTCTCTCCTACACAATCGAGCGTATGCAGTGTTAGTGAATATTCATATGTTAGAGGAGCAGTGTGCGTCCCGAACATTGTCAGTGTTGAATATATATATATATATATATATATATATATATATATATATATATATATATATATATAGCTGGATGAGATTTTCGCATTATAATCAGTGACAAACGTGTAACACCTCGTGTACTGTATGTGCCATCTTTATATCAACAATGTGTCTCTTAAATTTTTGTACCATATTATGTAATAAAATATACCTATTGGTTAAAAAAAGATGGGTGGTAGGGAAGTGGAATATTCAAATGGCTTCAGGAAGAAATCCAAATATTCTTCCTTGAGCCTTTTATCCACTTCTCCGAGGCTATGGGTCCCACAGTTTGCACCAGAGGTATATATATATATATATATATATATATATATATATATATATATATATATATATATATATATATATATATATATATATAATAATACAATGGTGCAAACAATCCTCCCAGAAGTCACTACTATCACTCCATCCAACAGTACCCTCCTGGGAGCACTGCTGGTCACCACGCCATCGACACTGTCCTCAAGGACAAAGTGAATGACCTGAAAAGAATGGAGAAGAGAATAAGTGATCTTGATGCCCATGATGCCCTGTATCTCCTCACAAGGTGTCTTACTATGCCAAGACTCACTTACTTCTTGAGGTGCGCATCCTCTTTTGAAAACCCAACACTTGACGAGTATGACGCACACCTGAGATCAACCTTTAAGAAGGCATTGAATCTGTCACTAGAGGATCGGCAATGGGAGCAGGCAACCCTCCCAGTGCGACTGGGAGGTATAGTGCGCAAAGCAAGGCAGGTAGCTTTACCTGCATTTCTGTCATCGTGTTTGGCCTCCTGTGGATTAGTCAAGAGGTTTGTCCCTGAACGTTTGAGAGGTGTGGTGGGAGCTCAAGACCCCAAGTTCATTGAAGCAGCAGTGCAGTGGGACATCCTGGCAGACTCCTCCAGTAGACCAGCTCCTCCCAAAGAGCACAAACAGTCCCACTGGGACAAACCGATCATGGAAAAAATTGCCAACGCAATGCTCACCAACGCTTCAGGAAAGGACAAAGCTCGTCTCCTAGCGGTGAATACACCACACTCAGGAGATTTCCTTCTAGCTGTTCCCAATTCCTCTCTGGGGACTTGACTCGACCCACAGGCCATTCGGATTGGTGTTGCTCTTCGCCTAGCCGCCCATATACTCACCGAACATAGGTGTATTTGCGGCAGGGCGACGGCTGATCAATTCGGACTTCATGGTCTAGTGTTTCACACATCAGAAGGGAAGTATGCTAGACATGAGGAGGTCAATGACATCATAAAGAGAAGCCTCGCCACAGCCCGTTGCCCAGCTCAACGGAAACCCCCAAGTGCAGAGGTCTGATGGAAGTCAAAGGCGTCCTCATGGAGCCACCATGCTACCCTGGAAGGATGGTAAGCAGATTGCTTGGGACTACACCTGTACTGCCACAATGGCAGACACCTACCTGCCACACTCCTTAGCCGAAGGGGGTGGAGCTGCCAGCCACAGGGAGACCCAGAAGACCCGCAAATATGAAGACCTTCCCTCTTGCTATAACTTCATCCCAATAGGGTCGGAAACCCATGGAGCATGGGGCAAGTGTGCTCTAAAGTTTCTCAAGGAGCTGGGTGGAAAACTCATCATAGAAACCAAGGACCACAGGGCGACCAGCTTCCTCTTTCAGAGACTCAGTGTTGCGATCCAGAGGGGAAATGCCTGCAGCATTCTGGGCACGCGGCCCACTGCCGGAGAGCTGGACGAAGTATTTGACATGTAGCTCTGAGTTGACATCTATGTTGTTTTACTCACTATTGTATTCTTGTTAATGTATTTTGACAATGTATTTTGTCTTGAAATAAATTTTATATATATTTAATAAAAGATTGGGTGGTAGGGGAAGTGGAATATTCAAATGGCTTCAGAAAGACATCTAAATATTCTTCCTTGAAGCCTTTTATCCACTTCTCATATATATATATATATATATATATATATATATATATATATATATATATATATATATATATATATATATATATATATATATATATATATGCAATCGCGAACAAGCGACACAAGATGCAAAACAACCACAGGGGGAGTTTAATGATAGCTCTAGGCCTTTCGTGTTGTAATCAACACATCATCAGGAGCTTACAAAATTGCAGAAATGAGTAAGTAATCTTGGCAAATTCGTTCCGAGGGACGCCTTGCTGAGGATGGTGGAGGGAAAACATTCAGTACCCCAGGCACACCGAGTGCCTAGTGCCAGGGAGATTAAGTGTTATAGGAAACAGAGAAAAGTCAGCCCATAAGCCAAGGTAAATTAGTGATTAACTAGCATTTGTGATCCTCAGTTCCTTGAATCAGAAATTTCCACTCTTCATAATTCATTTTCTCGTCTTGGCTACCCTTCCCATTTCATAGACTCTGCTTTCTCAAGTGCTGATCGGACTTTCTTCTCTCCCAAACTTTCTACTCCTGGGAACTCTCCTGTCCTCTGCCTTCCCAACATTTCCAGTCTTTCTAATCTCAACAACTCTCTCCGTTCCTTAGACATCAAACTTACTTTTCGCCAGACTAACACTCTTCACACTAATCTAGTTCATACCTCTCCTCCCTCTATAGATGCTCCTGGTGTCTATTCTATTTCTTGTTCCTCCTGTCCTCTTCAGTACTTTGGAGAAACTGGCCGATCTCTTTCTGACAGACTTAGGGAGCACAATGCTCTTTTCTGTCATGTCAGAGATCACAGTCATCCTATTGACTAGTCTTCTGCTAAAACTGTCTACCCTACGTCTAACTTTCACAGTCGCCGTCTGGTTGAATGCTCCCTTATACACAACTTTCCTTGTATGAATCTTGGTCGTGGCTTTGTCTCTGTAGATGCCTTCCTTTCCCATTACATTGTAAAATACTCCAAACTTCAGAACACCCGTGACTTAACCTGATTCTCTTTTTTACCCTTCTCCCTCTTCCCCTTTTCTCTTTCTTCTGTCTCCTTTGGGTTTTCTTTCTTCTGCCTTGGGTATTTGTCCTTTATTATTTTTTCCCTGTGTTCTTACTCCTACCCTCTATGGGCCCATAGCTCCCTTGTGGGCCCCTAGCTCCCTTGTAGTGCTCCTCTTTCTTAGTATTTGACTGACTCCACTACTACTACCTCCAACACTTCCTCTCTTGTCCCTTCCCTGTCTACTGGTCTATATATACTCCCTCCTTCTCTCCTTTTTGTTAGTGTGACTTTGTACATGGTCCAAGTCGGACCGAAACGTCGTCGTAAGCTCCTCCCTCCTACATGCGGGTTATTTATGTATTGGTAAAATACTAGTTATCAAGATCATCAGTCGGACTTAAGAAATATAAAGGACTTTATATTCTGAATAAAGCTGTGTCTGGCATTAGCTTTGGGTAAGTTCCATAACAATTAAGGGAAACGAATACAGTGGACCCTCGGTACTCGAACAATTCGGTACTCGAACGCTTTGTTCTGTAAAAAAATCGCTCGGTAGTCGACTGTTTGCTGGGCACTCGACCAAACAAACACGACCTGCCAGAACATGTGCGTCAGTCTCCCCGTAGTTGTCGCTCAATTCAAAACTCCGCTGAACTTCACTGTAAACTGTTTCGTGTTTCTTGGCATTTTTTTTATATTATTTGTATAAATAAGTCACCATGGGGCCTAAGAAGATCAGTGATAACAGTCAACCAAAAAGAAAATTGGTTAGTGTTTGTTTGCCCTGATGTAAACACCCCCTCTGCCTCTCCACATAATATACTTTTTATTAATTTCGGCGTCTTTATTGTGCTTCTAGATTATCTATCGTGTTTCTGATATCAAGTTGGAATAAATGCGATATACAGATTGGCGTAATTACACAACATTGTATTCGCGCCACCGCTAGTATCCTGCTATCAAGACCACTCATCAGATCTGAATGCTCATTTTGCTGGCTCCTCCCTCTCTCTATCCTATAGCTCCTCCCACTTCGGGCCCCTCTTATATTACGCTTGCTTTCCATTCTTAATTTTTATTCACACAAAAAATAGCAAAATTTATACCAAACCTACTAAAGGGTGGCACCCCATGATCACAATATTTACAGAAATAAATTAAATTTTTCAACCCCAAACCAGAGTGTACATTCTTATAAACATGGGTCATCATGATGACCCATGCATCGCACAAGTTGTTTTGGAAGATTTACTGTTATGCAGACTACTGCATTATTGATAAAACTGTATATATAATTTCAGCGCATTTGTGAAAGCATATTAGACCCACCAGTTGACGTGTATTGGACGCGTGACGTGATTTGTTTACTCTTTAACATCAGTAAACATCGAACATTTCCGCTACTCTGAGCTCAATTTTAAGGTATTTTTAGTCTGTAAACCATTCAAAATCATCTCTATTCAAATGAGACCAAGAAAACGAGAATACAATCATAAATACCATACGAAAATTCACCGCAAATTCGCTGCAAATGTATTTTTGGGGATCTGAAACGAATTATTCCAATTTACATTATTCCTTATTGGAAAAATTTGTTCGGTACTCGAACAGATCGGCACTCGAACAGCCTTCTGGAACGAATTAAGTTCGAGTACCGAGGTTCCACTGTAGTAGGGCAAACTCGCCTAGTAGGTAGACACAGGTCGAGCTTCACTCGAGCCACCTCCCTAGTTCCTAGTTTGCCCTACTTAACCTTATTATAACAGGCGCAATTTAATTTAGCCTAATCCAATTAAATATATTTTAGATAAGTTTACAATAATTTAATAATAAACACAGAATGATTTTTGCGAAATTATTGCATACACAAATTTTCGCTTGCCTTATTCGGCAAGAAGAGCGGTGCTATTTAAGCCAAAATAGCAAGTTTTACCTATTCGGCACAACACACAAACATACACACACACACACACACACACACACACACACACACACACACACACACACACACAATATAATATATATATATATATATATATATATATATATATATATATATATATATATATATATATATATATATATACAAAAAGATCACAGTAAACAGGTGATATCAAAATATGCAAGACAACCACTATGAAAAAATATAATTCTAAGCGCTTTCGTTCACAGAGTCGGGCGAAGTTACGCTACTGTGAGGTGTGGTCTTGCCCCTTTATAAGCCACCTTGTCATGCTTTCTTTTATAGTTCCTTGATAATGTGAGTTGTCACGAAAGCGCTTGGAATTCTTCTATTTTTTTCATAGTGGTTGTCTTGCATATATATATATATATATATATATATATATATATATATATATATATATATATATATATATATATATATATATATATATATATATATATATATATGCATATACAGAACAACCACAGGTTTAAAATTATGTCCATTGAGGCGTTTCACATTGGAAATAAGACGCATTTTTAGGAACAATGGAAAAGAACGGAGCGGGAATCTCAGTAGTAATCTGGAAAGATGCGTTTAGAGGAGCATTGGAGCGTCACCCTTCACTCCGTGTCCAGGAGACGACGACTCTGCGAATATATTAAGAAAAATAAGACATGACAGTAAGGTCCACAAGCCTTACGGAAGCTGTGGTAATCGAGGATATGAGACACAAGTTACGGGACAATAATCATTAATGGGTCATCGTTTGTATTTATCGTAGGAATAAAGGCAAGGTAAACAGTACTCTTGTACGTCTGACAACTTGCTGGGTTTTGCATTCTGTTGTTTGTGCAAAAATCACAACAACAGTAATCGACAAGTGTCTCGAAAACGTCGTTACAACCACGAATCTAGTTCGTTATTTAATACCCGAATACCTGACCCCCGTTATGGGAATATACGGTGACATACACACGGTGAAAAATACTCAACAGTTTTCTAGAAAAATTACGTGAAGAAATATTAAATATGCTTTACTTTATATTTCACACGAAACAGAGTAAGTAAACAGAAGATTTTTATCCTCTAAAAAAATTCAAGGGCTGCGTATGCTACGATATCCAAGAAAATGGGAATCATCTGTGTTCAAGGAAGACTGTGTTGTTATGAAGGCAAACTGCAACAACAGTGCCACCTGGACTTTATGTATGTTCTAATTACATGGTTCTGTGTAGCATACACATGTTTATTATGCCATGTTGCTGCAGGCTTCATAAAATAGCTGCACTGATGGGAGTAATGACAGGGAACACAGGGAAGGTTGTCTCCCAGTTATTGGCAATGTTTTACCCATGAGGGTAAGGAAAATGTGCAACATCTGGGCAGCTTTATTTGTAGACTCACGAAATCGTAATGACACGATTGCAAACAAACCATACCACACAATGTCCTCAAAATATTTAACATATAATATTTAAGATAACGATGGCAGCTAAGAACAGACTCATCAGGAAGTCACTTGTAAACACAGTGGAGACGAGTATAAGGTGTCTTGCAGTGCTTGTAAAATGTTTTATGTTCGGCAAACATCGTAACCATTAAAACTTAGGTTGGCACAACACCAGTACTCGATCAGTACAGCGCAAGAGTCACACACAATATTTAATCACATCAGAGTTTGCAAGAATCCTGCTAGATGGTAGCAAGCTCAAATTATAGTCCCCAAATCGTCAGTGATGGAAAGGAACATAGAATCGGCAGTTATAAAACATAACAAATCCTTATACAATAAAAGTCAAGACTTATACAGGATCGAGTCATTCATCAGTCTCTCATCCTTGGCGTTGGTAAAGAGCAACGTATCTTCAAGACTACGGTACTATTCACCTACTGCAAGGCTGAGGGACTGATTACCCTGTCTTTTTATATAATTTTACAGTCTTCCCATTATGTCCTTGAATTTGTATTGATAAAGCCAAACGTCTACAAATAAACCATATCACGGGTGGGGTTCGAACCCGCGGTCAGAGAGTCTCAAAACTCCAGACAGTCGCGTAAGCCACTGGGCCAGTTAACTTCAATAAGATTCATCCAACTAGGTATATTTCTACACCATAGGAAGGTTAGCATAGGCACCACTGTGTCCACAAATGCAAGTTTTTACAGACGAATCTCCCGCTAGCATGCTAACCTTCCTATTTTTTTTTTATTAACACATCGGCCGATTCCCACCAAGGCAGGGTGGCCCGAAAAAGAAAAACTTTCATCATCATTCACTCCATCACTGTCTTGCCAGAGGGGTGCTTTACACTACAGTTATAAAACTGCAACATTAACACCCCACCTTCAGAGTGCCGGCACTGTACTTCCCATCTCCAGGACTCAAGTCCGGCCTGCCGGTTTCCCTGAATCCCTTCATAAATGTTACTTTGCTCACACTCCAACAGCACGTCAAGTATTAAAAACCATGTGGTCCACAGACTTCAACTCTCTCATCCTGTCCTTCCTATCTCCTTTCATTCCCCTTTATATTTTTTATTGTTTAAATAGTCCCTCTTTTATTTTGTCTTTTATTCTCACCTGATATTCTACCCAAATATTTTCAATATTCGTTTTCATAGTTTTTAGTCGTGTCTGAAGCAATCTTTGTCCAGGGCACTCCTGCCATTTTGTTATCAACGGCTTTTGTTCATCTGTCTTTTGTTATCATCTGTAAGTGGTACAGGAATGGATTTTTTATTTGTATATTTTTTGGCAACGAATGTGTACTCGCCTAATTGTGTCTGTATGGGTCGACTCACAGTTCCTGCCTCCGCCTTTACTGCTGCTGTCTGGCTTTGATACCTGACCTCCAGGTGTGTGTGTGAGTGTGTACTCACCTATTTGTGGTTGCAGGGATCGATTCATAGCTCCTGGCCCCGCCTCTTCACTGATCGCTACTAGGTCCTCTCTCTCCCTGCTCCATGAGCTTTATCAAACCTCGTCTTAAAATTATGTATGGATCCTGCCTCCACTACGTCACTTTCCAGACTATTCCACTTCCTGACAACTCCATGACTGAAGAAATACTTCCTAACATTCCTTTGACTCATCTGAGTCTTCAACTTCCAATTGTGACCCCTAATTTCTGTGTCCCATCTCTGGAACATCCTGCCTTTGTCCACCTTGTCAATTCCTCGCAGTATTTTATATGTTATCATGTCTCCTCCTTCCAGCTTCGTCAGGCCTATTTTCCTTAATCTTTCTTCGTAGGACATTCCTCTTAGCTCTGGGACTAGTCTTGTTGCAAACCTTTGACAAGGTGTGGATTAAAAACTGGTGCTGCATACTCCAATATGCGCCTGACGTACACGGTGTACAGGGTCGGAATGCTGTTCTTAGGTTTGCCAGGCGCCCGTATGCTGCAGCAGTTATCTGGTTGATGTGCGCCTCAGGATGTGCTCGGTATTATACTCACCCCAAGATCCTTTTCCTTGAGTGAGGTTTGCAGTCTTTGGCCACCTAGACTATACTGTCTGCGGTCTTCTTTACGCTTCCCCGATCTTCATGACTTTGTGTGTTTGTGGTTGTTGGGGAGTATAGTTTTGTCTCCTCCCCACCTCCTCCTCCTCTCCCCTTTCTTCTGCACCACACACTTCCCTATTACCCTCACCAATTTTCCCCTCCATCTATTTCTTCATTCCATCCTTATTACCATCTTTGTTGTTATCCATTCATTTTCATCTCTGGCTCATTCTCATGCCATACTATTTCCCTGTTTCTCTTCCCCCTCTTAATTATTCCTCTCCTTCTCTCTCTCTCTTCTCTCTTATAATGAATTATCTCATCTACCTCATCATCACAGCTACTGGCACTCTTCCACTTGCTCTTCTACTCTTGAGTTGTCGCTGTCAATGTTGAGTCTCAGCTCTTGGTCCCGACTATAATCTATAATTAACAACTAATAATAATAATAATAATAATAATAATAATCTTTATTTCTACAAGTACATGATGCAACTTATACAGACCATAGCTAACATCAGTGACATACTGGTTATGCAGAGCATTTCCCGCAACTTAGGTTAATCTTGTCCCCCCAGGATGCCACCCACACCGGTCGACTAACACCCAGGTACCTACTTACTGCTAGGTGAAAAGGGACAACAGGTGTAAGGAAACACGCCCAACGTTTGCACCCGTGCCGGGGATCGATCCCCGGACTTGAGTGTGTGAACTGAGTGCGCTACCAACCCAGTCACGAGCTTCCGCTACACTCACTATTCTTCGCTGTTTCGATCAGGACTAAAACTGTTATTAGATATCAACTTGTATTTATGAAATTATAAGAGCGAGCGGCTTAGTCTCTCTCTCTCTCTCTCTCTCTCTCTCTCTCTCTCTCTCTCTCTCTCTCTCTCTCTCTTCTCTCTCTCTCTCTCTCTCTCTCTCTACCCAGACTAGCTTCAGTAATTATAAATTTGATTTACACAAAGACTATGAATGAAGAGAAGTAAGAGGAGGAGAAAGGAGTAAGAGGAGGAGAAAGGAGTAAGAGGAGGAGAAAGGAGTAGAGGAAAGAGGAGAATACCATCTACATGAAATAAGTCTTCATAACAGTCCTGTTAAAGTTGACATTCACATCAGCGAGGTGTTATGACGACCTAGTGTGACCCTGGGTGAGGGAAGTCACCCTAGTGTGACCCTGGGTGGGGAGGTCACCCTAGTGTGAACCTGCATGGGAGGCCACACCTCAGTCACACTTGGTTGCCTCACTTCAGTCACACCTGGTTGGTTGCCACACTTGTCACACCTGGTTGCCACACTTGTACACCTGGTTGGTTGCCACACTTGTTACACCTGGTTGGTTGCCACACTTGTCACACCTGGTTGGTTGCCACACTTCAGTCACACCTGGTTGGTCACTACACCTTGGTCACACCTGGTTGGTTGCCACACTTCAGTCACACCTGGCAGGTCGCCACACCTCAGTGTATATGCACAGCAGTGTATATATATGTGTATAAACAGCGAGAGGTTAGTGTCAATCCTGCTTAAGAATTTCCAGTATTGATAAGTAAGACACACGTTTCGCCTACACAGGAGGCGTCTTCAGTCGAGTACAGAAAAGTTGGTAGAAGCAGAAAAGATGTGAAGACGATGCATCAGTCCATCACCCTTGAAGACGTAGTTTTGAGTGGTCAGTCCCTCAGCCTGGACAAGAGTTTAGCTTTATATTCACTTCATGACGCTAGTGGCTAATATTTACTTGGCAAGCACCTCTATATTCGGCTATTAATATATTACTTTAAATATCCACAAGCTCTTGGGACCCTTCCAAAAATATTCATTTTTTTGTGCAAACTGATGTTTTATCGAGTTTTATGCTTTAACATCATGTACCCCAGGATGTGCAAGCCCGGCCAATCACGCGTCAGTATCCAGTCACGTGACGCGCCTGGCCAATCATATATTTGCAGATGACGTGCCCAACATTCGTTCGCAGGAGTATTGTTTGACCCGCTAGTGTTAGCACCCGTTGGTGCTATGTTTGACCCGCTAGTGTTAGCACCCGTTGGTGCTATGTTTGACCCGCTAGTGTTAGCACCCGTTGGTGCTATGTTTGACCCGCTAGTGTTAGCACACGTTGGTGCTATGTTTGACCCGCTAGTGTTAGCACCCGTTGGTGCTATTTTTGACCCACTAGTGTTAGCACCCGTTGGTGTTATGTTTGACCCGCTAGTGTTAGCACCCGTTGGTGTTATGTTTGACCCGCTAGTGTTAGCACCCGTTGGTGTTATGTTTGACCCGCTAGTGTTAGCACCCGTTGGTGTTATGTTTGACCCACTAGTGTTAGCACCCGTTGGTGCTATGTTTGACCCACTAGTGTTAGCATCCGTTGGTGTTATGTTTGACCCACTAGTGTTAGCACCCATTGGTGTTATGTTTGACCCACTAGTGTTAGCACCCGTTGGTGTTATGTTTGACCCACTAGTGTTAGCATCCGTTGGTGTTATGTTTGACCCACTAGTGTTAGCACCCGTTGGTGTTATGTTTGACCCACTAGTGTTAGCACCCGTTGGTGCTATGTTTGACCCACTAGTGTTAGCACCCGTTGATGCTATGTTTGACCCACTAGTGTTAGCACCCGTTGGTGCTATGTTTGACCCACTAGTGTTAGCACCCGTTGGTGTTATGTTTGACCCACTAGTGTTAGCACCCGTTGGTGCTATGTTTGGCCCACTAGTGTTAGCACCCGTTGGTGCTATGTTTGACCCACTAGTGTTAGCACCCGTTGGTGCTATGTTTGACCCACTAGTGTTAGCACCCGTTGGTGCTATGTTTGACCCACTAGTGTTAGCACCCGTTGGTGCTATGTTTGACCCACTAGTGTTAGCACCCGTTGGTGCTATGTTTGACCCACTAGTGATAGTGTTGAGATGCACTACAGTGTTAGTGGTACTCGCTTAATAGGCTTGAAACCCAACAAACTATTATCCAGGTCACTTGACAAGAGTTTCAAAACACTCTCACCAACCTCTATAAATTTCTAGTTAACTTTATTCAAACTAATAATATCTTAATTGCATGTGCTCTTTAATTATATATACACAGAAAAACTTAAATCTCATTAAACTCGCTTAAAAAACCATGCTAAAACCAAGTCACTTAAGTGACAACTAAATTAAAGTGACAGGTCCTCTTCTTGTTTTTTAACAAATCTCTCCCATAAACACTGTATTTTGTTTCAGACATTGCATTTTGCCAGTGTATTATATGTTGAGTATTGCATTTTATACAGGGTATTTTTCGATACCTGGTATTTTTGTTTGCCAAGGTTCAAGAGTCCTGTGTGTGTGTGTGTTTGTGTGTGTGTGTGTGTGTGTGTGTGTGTGTGTGTGTTCCGTGAGTGCTGTAGAAAGGTGAGGTAATATGGTAACTTCTGTGCTAGGTGGGTTCCCCTAGCCAGCCTCAGGGTCACCTGCAAGACGCAGCAGGAAAGATGCAGGGGGCTGGGAAAGATGCAGGGGGCTGGGAAAGATGCAGGGGGCTGGGTGCTTTTTTATGCAAATTCGATTAATTTTGGCAATTTCAGAGAGGATAAAAACTTTTGAGTAATTTCCTGTGTGGGAAGGCGAGTGTTGGAGGCAGCTGGTACTGGATAACTATAGTGTGGAGTGTCGTCAGACACTACTTATGTTCCGAGTAGGGAAATTAGATCTAACAAAAATGATCCCAAATGGATAAACAATAGATTAAAACATCTCGTTGGTCAAAAGTGAGGCATATATAGGCGTATCAAAAAATGGGATGGGCAGTTAAGAAATCAGCATATTAAATTAAAGAGAGAAATAAAAAAAAGGAATAAGAAAAGCAAAAAGCGATTTTGAGGCTAAAGTCACAAGGGATTCGAAGACTCACTTAAAAGAATTCTTTAAGGTATACAAAAGTAAGATTAGGGACAAGATAGACCACTTAAGAGTAACTCAGGTCAGATCACTGACAGTGATAAGGAAATGTGTGAAATTTTTAACACTTCCTCTCAGTTTTTACTCAGGAAGATACTAGCGAAATTCCAGAAATAATAAATTATGTAGAACAGGACGATAATAAACTATGCTCGATTGGGGTAACTAGTGACATGGTCCTCAGACAAATAGAGAAATTAAAACCTAACAAATCCCCAGGCCCTGATGAACTGTTTGCGAGGGTTTTAAAGGAATGTAAAGAGGAGCTTAGCGAACCTTTGGCTAATCTTTTCAATATATCTACAAACTGGCATAGTGCCAGACAAGTGGAAAATGGCAAATGTAATGCATATTTACAAAGCAGGTGACAGGTCCTTAGCTTCGAACTATAGACCAATAAGCCTAACCTCCATAGTGGGAAAATTTATGGAATCAATAATTGCTGGAGCAATTCGTATTCATCTTGAAAGGCTTAAATTGATTAATGAATCTCAACACGGTTTTACTAAGGGGCGTTCCTGTCTTACGAATTTACTAACTTTTTTCACCAAGGAGGTAGATCATGGTATTAAATATGATATTGTGTATATGGACTTCAGTAAGGCTTTTGATAGAGTTCCACATCAGAGGCTATTGAGGAAAATTAAGGCACACGGAATAGGAGATTTTTTTTCGTAGGTAGAGGCATGGTTGACAAATAGGCGGCAGAGAGTTTGCACAAATGGGGACAAATCAGAATGGGGGCACGTCACAAGCGGTGTTCCACAGGGGTCATTGTTGGGCCCCTTGTTGTTCACAATTTACATAAACGACATAGATAAGGGAATAAACAGCGACATAAGCAAGTTTGCTGATGACACCAAAATAGGCCGTCCAATTCATTCTTATGAGGACATTAGAGCACTCCAAGATGATTTGAATAGACTGATGCAGTGGTCGGAGAAGTGGCAGATGCAGTTTAATATAGACAAATGCAAAGTTCAAAATGTGGATAAAGACACTTATATACAGTTCAGGATATTTAATAAAAGAAACGTTACGCCACGATTGGCTGTTTCTAGCACAAGCAAAATAAAGGCAGCTTCATCATCTCTGAAGTCTTAGCAAGAATTCTCCTGATAACAGTAAACCCCGCCATCACATAGTTGTTGTTGTTACTACATAACAACATAAAAGAGGATGAACACTGAAACAGACCTTCTTAAATACAACCAGGAATGTAGATAAATGGCTCAGAGAACCGACAAGTTGATAAACGCATGTGCAACACTTGGTTCAGAGAACCGACGAGTTGGTAAATTAGACACATATGCAACACTTGGGTATCTTTATTGAGGAAACGTTTCGCCACACAGTGGCTTCATCAGTCCATACAAAGGAGAATCGTGAAGAACAGGAGGAGTATGAGGTGGTCAGTCCCTCAATCTTGAGTCGATGTTGTCAGTCCATCAATCTTGAATAGAATACAACATATGAGCGTAGAGAAGGACCTGTAAAAACGTTCCGCTAAACAGTGGCTTTTGTAGAATACAAGGTCCGACACACAGGTCCGAAACACAGGTCCGACACACACGTCCGACACACAGGTCCGACACACAGGTCCGACACACAGGTCCGACACACAGGTCCGACACACAGGTCCGACACACAGGTCCGACACACGTCCGACACACACGTCCGACACACAGGTCCGACACACAGGTCCGACACACAGGTCCGACACACAGGTCCGACACACAGGTCCGACACAGGTCCGACACACAGGTCCGACACACAGGTCCGACACACAGGTCCGACACACACGTCCGACACACACGTCCGACACACACGTCCGACACACACGTCCGACACACACGTCCGACACACACGTCCGACACACGTCCGACACACAGGTCCGACACACAGGTCCGACACACAGGTCCGACACAGGTCCGACACACAGGTCCGACACAGGTCCGACACACAGGTCCGACACACAGGTCCGACACACAGGTCCGACACACGTCTGACACATCACAGTCCGACACACAGGTCCGACACACAGGTCCGACACACAGGTCCGACACACAGGTCCGACACACGTCCGACACACACGTCCGACACACACGTCCGACACACAGGTCCGACACACACGTCCGACACACAGGTCCGACACACAGGTCCGATACACAGGTCCGACACACACGTCCGACACAGGTCCGACACACACGTCCGACACAGGTCCGACACACAGGTCCGACACACAGGTCCGACACACAGGTCCGACACACAGGTCCGACTCACAGGTCCGACACACACGTCCGACACACACGTCCGACACACACGTCCGACACACGTCCGACACACGTCCGACACACAGGTCCGACACACAGGTCCGACACACGCAAAATGAGACTGTACCTGTAACTCTTTTTATTTAACAAATTAAGAAAATCAACTACGATCACCCTTAAAATAGTTCCCTTCTGAGTTGACACACAACTGCGTACGATTCTGCCAACGTTCAAAGGAATTCCGCTGATCATTTTCTGAAAGGCTGTTGACGATCTCCGTCGTTTTTGCTTTCACATTTTCTACCGACAAAAAAATGGGTTCCTTTGAACACCGACTTGATCTCTGGTACTAGGTAGAGGTCGCAAGGAGCCAGATCTGGCGAGTATGGTGGGTGACCAAGCACAGTGATGCTTCCATTAGCTTAAAACTGCTTCACAGACAAAGCGTTGTGGGCTGGCGCGTTGTCCTCGTGCAAAACCCACTCGTTTCTCCACCATTCTGGTCGTTTTCCTCTCACGCATTCGCGCAATTTCATCAAGACTTCAATGTAATACTGGTGATTTAGAGTGGGGCCGCTGGGAACCCACTCTGCCATCACAATACCCGGGATATCGCAGAAAACAATCAACATGGCCTTGAACTTCGAACGACTGTTGTGCGTGGGCGGCCTGAGCGATCGTCTTTCACTCTTTCTCTGCCTTTAGAAAATCGTTTGTGCCATTCAGAAGTGTTTGTGCCATTCAGAAACGCGTGCACGAGACATGTGCTCTTCACTCTAAGCCTCAGTCAGTAATTGAAAAGTTTCCGTCGAGGATTTCTTCAGTTTCACAAGAAACTTGATGTTAACTCGCTGTTCACCTTTGCACTCCGATATTTTCCGACCGACGGTAAGAAAACGCATATGCTGTACTTTTATCAAGATTGATGGACTGATCACATCGACTCCAGGCTGAGGGACTGATTACCTCAAGCTCCTCCTCGTCCTCCACCTTTCTTCTCTGTATTGGACTGATGAAGCCACTGTGTGGCGAAACGTTTCCGCAGTAAAGATACCCAAGTGTTGCACAAGGGAAATAAGAGTCCTGGAGCTCCGTGGAAAAACCTAAGTTTAAACCTGTCGAAGGTGAGGTGGAAGATCTGGAATCGTTGCTGGGGACGGGATTCACTAGAGGTAAGAAGCAAGGTCCATCTGGAATCCAACCCTTCTCACTCATAACTAGTAGATACGCGATAAAGAATGGAAGATGTCCTCTGTAGCAAGATACCGTTGTACTGCAGTGTCTCACGTTGTCAATAAAGGATCACATTATACTACTTAGGTGTTTATTTTTCCATTGTGTCGGTATTTTATACCATTTATTTCCGTCTGACAGTTATGTTGGAAATTATATAAAATACTGACAAGTTGGGGACTAAGACACATGTACAACAGTTAGGTATCTTTATTGATGAAACCAATAAAGCCTGCTGTGTAGGCGATCATCAATAAACTTACATAATTGTTGCACATTTCTTAATTCTCAACTAGTCAGTATTTTATACCATATCCAACATGACTATGCAATGACCAACTCTGACTAGCATGAGTTGTATAAGTGACACAGCAAGTTGAAGATTGATCACCCTGAGTCTGCAACCAAGATGGTTTCTCCCGTGGACGTAGATAGGTGTGCACCTGAGCAATGGAGAAGTAAGGCAGTGTAGAGAGGTGAAGAAGATGGTTTCAGACTCAGTCCTGTGTTAGCCACTACAGGAACGGTGCCTATAGACTCGCACCAACCAGTGGCTTTATCAATACAAGGACATAGTGTGAAAAATATATACAGAAAATGAGGTAATCAGATGCTCACCTAGTTAAAGGAACGATGGCGCCTCAGCAGAGATACTAATGAAGAACAGTAGTATAAACACTATTTGTAGTAGTACAAACATACAGACTATTTGTAGTGGCCAGGTAGTCCCTCTTGTCCCTTTAAGGTCAGGTGGGTCACCTGACCTTAGAAGGCTGAAGGGTCACAGAACAGCACTTACCTTCAAGACAATACTCACACGGTAGGCAGAAGCCTTCAAAGGAAAAAGTATTATTTCAAAATGTATTTAAATTAATATGACAAAGTTCAATATATTAAAGCAAGTCACAAACGCTGAACAAAATTGAAAAACACCAAACACCGACTTAATTCAATGGATCCAGCTGTTTAGGGAACCTGGGTAGTTCCTGGGGCGGCAGACATGCGATGCTACAGTAAACATACCTCTGCAAACCATTGAATTCTACAAGTAAACTACCTACACCAGTCATTCACACATTTACTCTGGAATAAATAAATAAATAGAGGGAACCCTTTTTTCTATCTTTTACTGGCAGTAAACAATCTCTGTATGTTTTCCAGCTCTGATACTTGTTACTACCTTCAACGGAGCTCTGAGCACCCAACAGTATTCTAGACGCTACTGCCCAGTTGATTGAAATTGTACTGACGTCCATGATATTTCTCTCCTCTTGAAAGTTCTCGTTATCTACCCTCTTCTCTCTTGTATCCAGTGTTCGTTTGGAATTCTTTTCTTCATTTCTGAGCAGTGTGTGTATTGTTCCAGTCACGGTATTGTGCCTTTTTTTGTTATTTATAATAGCAAAAATTTTGTAAAAGTTATCGTCAGTCAACCTATCCTTTTCCAAGCCTTTGCTGCGGTGGCCTTTTTGTGTTCTCTAAAGCAAAGGTCAACTGACATCATTAGTTTCAGGTGAGTTACTGGTTGTAATTCTATGAGTTGAGTTGCCTGCATTGTGCATCCTGTGGTCGCTTTGATTTAGCGAGGAGGAAAGGATGACTAGATGTTATAAGAGAGTGGGAGAAAGCTGGAGGTGTGAAGGTAGATGCCCTTACTGGGATGTACTTACTGGGATGTACTTACTGGGCTGCACTTACTGGGCTACACTTACTGGGGTACACTTACTGGGCTTCACTTACTGGGCTTCACTTACTGGGCTTCACTTACTGGGCTTCACTTACTGGGCTTCACTTACTGGGCTTCACTTACTGGGGTGCCTTAAGCAGTCTCGAGGCTGCAGAGTTCCTCGGTAACGAAGCTGTGTCTCAAGTCGTTGATCAAGACAGTTTTGGGGACGAAGTAGAACAAGTCTTTACAGACGATGACATGCCTGCTTGTTTGTACGTTCATTCCAGTGTAAACACAGGACCTCATATCGAAGCTACCGTGTGCGTTACGCTCGTCCATGTGTTCACGGACTCGGGAGCGCAAGTGAATATTGTCCGTTCAAGGATAAGCAAGAACCTACTCGTATTACCACCCTAAGTGGAGTGGCTGGTTCTAATGTGCTCCTCCGATGTCACACTTCTCTCACCTTCTTTATCCAAGGTCGAGAATTCACAGCATCTTTACTAGATGTGGATCAGATCAACTTCCCTGGTGATCTTATGGGATCTGCATATGGTGAGTGACCCATTCCAGTGGTATGCCCGAATCGTCTAGTTGGTCGTGTCATTCTGGGGTTACCAGCTTGATCCGAGATCTGCCATGCTGCATCTGACTGTGAAGATCGGATTAAGTTTTTCTAGGTTTGCTAGTAAGGTAACCAGCGGTCAGGCACTGGTGATATTGTATATTCCGTCTGGAGACCAAATTCTACAACCTCTCGCACTAAGGATGGTGTACAGTTGCCTCAGGTGTCAGTGGACGCTCACTGACCTCTCATAACAGTAGTTATGAGAGGTCAGTGAGGTACTGATTTTGAGAGGTCGAAAGCCTCTACCTTCAACTTAGCTCTAAGCGGAGTATTTTGTTCAGGTGCAAGCACTAAACCTGCACGTTCCAGATAGCATCTGAGAAATTCCAGATAATCATGTTTGATCCAATGATGGAGAGGTCAGCGTCAGTAACCCAAGGAGAGAGTTGACCCATAAGGAGAGGTTAACCTGAAGTGCCACTACCAGAAGCTTCAGTGCCACTACCAGAGGCTTCAGTGTCATTACCAGAGGCTTCAGGGCTACTACCAGAAGCTTCAGTGCCACTACCAGAAGCTTCAGTGCCACTACCAGAGTATTCAGGGGCCACTACCAGAGGCTTCAGTGCCACTTCCAGAGGCTTCAGTGCCACTACTAGAGGCTTCAGTGCCACTACCAGAGGGTTCTGGGGCCACTACCAGAGGATTCAGAGCTACTACCAGAGGATTCAGTGCCACTACCAGAGGCTTCAGTGCCACTACTAGAGGATTCAGTGCCACTACCAGAGGATTCAGGGGCCACTACCAGAGGCTTCAGTGCCACTTCCAGAGGCTTCAGTGCCACTACTAGAGGCTTCAAGTGCCACTACCAGAGGGTTCTGGGGCCACTACCAGAGGATTCAGAGCTACTACAGAGGATTCAGTGCCACTACCAGAGGCTTCAGTGCCACTACTAGTGGATTCAGTGCCACTACCAGAGGATTCAGGGCCACTACCAGAGGATTCAGGGCCACTACCAGAGGATTCAGACGCTTCAATTCCACTACAGAGGCGTCAGTGCCACTACCAGGGGCTTTAATGCCATCACGAGGATTCAGTACCATTTTACCATTTCCAGTGGCTTCAATGTCACTACCAGTGGCTTTAGTGTCACTACCAGAGGCTTCAGTGCCACTGCCAGAGGCTTCAGTGGCATCACGAAGCTTAAGTGCCACCAATATGATTCAGGGCCACCAAGATTCTTCAGTGTCACTACAAGAGGCTTCAATGCCACTACAAGAGACTTAAGTGTAACCAAGAGGCTTTAGTGCCACTTCAGTGTCACCACCAGAGGCTTCAGTGCTACTACGAGGCTTCAGGGCCACTACAGGAGGCTTCAGTGGCTGGCAGGGTGGGTGTCGGGACACACAGAGTACAACACAGGGGCAGTATTGACCATAGAATAGGCAATGAAGTGACGATACTCGAGGCTTAATTATCCAGGGCAGTTTTGTTGGGGGTAACCAAGGCATTATTATCTGCCTTTCCACCTTCCTCCCATCACCCAACACACACACACACACACACACAACTGGTATAATCCAAGCTGATTCCAGATGTATGCTATAAAAATTTCCAGCGGTGATATCAGTCGCGGGTGTTCCAGGAGAGTGGGAAAAAATGAGTGGACTTAAGTTACCATCTGTCACAAGCGGTTCTGGTAATAGCTTGTCAGGATGGGAAGAAGACTGATCCAATAATTCGTGAGGCCTGAATGCCCCAAATCCGGCTGGCCAGGCTTCGTAATGATCCGCCTCCACAATATCTATAAGTCTGGCCCACACAGTGCTAACCCTCGACCACTCACAAGGGGAAAATCGCCATGGTGTGCCGATGGATTAGAGCCGTGAAGGTGAAGGAGGGTTGATGCTGAGTTGTGGTGATGGTGATCGGTTCAACTTCATGCTCCAGCACGCTCCTGGAGTGGACGACCAGACTCCAGTCTCCAGAGGCAACTCCTACCAGCTTTACGACACCAGTAAGAGAGCAAGAAGGGGAAGGAGGAAGAGGGAACAATGAGGATGAATAGGAGGAGAGAAGGGGGGAAATGGGAGGGAAATAACAATGGGTGAGCATTAGATCAGTGTGGTGAGGAAAGACAAGGAAGAATAAAACCAACGATAAAGATGCTGAAGCAGGGAGAAAGAGGCTGAAGCAGGGAGAAAGAAAGACAAGAAAAACGTGAGTAAGAATGCAAGACCAAAAACACCAGAGAAAAAGTGAACTATTTTGTATCTCGAAGTTGAACAAAAAAAATGCGATTCCGTATTTGTTTTTGTGAGACGACAAATATGCGTCCACGCAACGTATTTTTGTGATTATACAAACTCACTCAACTGTAGTGAGTATATTGCCTATTATAACACTGACCGAAATATATAACACTTTGTAATATCATAAACATAATAATAATAATAATAATAATAATAATAATATTAATAATAATAATAATATTATTATTATTATTATTATTATTAATTCGTGTTGCTATTGAACAAACTAATGAAGATAACAAATAGGAATTTGTTGAGTCAACATGTGAAGAGAACACTGAAGAGAAGGCACTGAGGAGACTGGCACCGAGGAGACTGGCACCGAGGAGACTGACACCGAGGAGACTGGCACCGAAGAAACTGTAATGAAGAATGAGACACATAGTGAACCACAGTACTGAAGAATGAGACACATAGTGAACCACAGTAATGGAGAATGAGACACACAGTGAACCACAGTAATGAAGGATGAGACACAGTTAACTACAGTAATGGAGAATTAGACACATAGTGAACCACAGTAATGGAAAATGAGACACAGTGAACCACAGTAATGAAGGATGAGACACAGTTAACCACAGTAATGAGAATTAGACACATAGTGAACCACAGTAATGGAAAATAAGACACATAGTGAACCACAGTAATGAAAGATGAGACACAGTGAACCACAGTACTGCAGAATGAAACACTGAACCACAGTATTGAAGAAAGAGACACAGTGAACCACAGTAATGGAGAATGAGACACATATTGAACCACAGTAATGGAGAATAAGACACATAGTGAACAACAGTAATGAAGGATGAGACACAGTGAACCACAGTAATGAATAATGAGCATAGTGAACCACAGTAATGAACAATAAGACACACAGTGAACCACAGTAATGAAGAATGAGACACAGTGAACAACAGTAATGGAGAATGAGACACATAGTGAACCACAGTAGGGAAAAATAAGACACAGTGAACCACAGTAATGGAGAATGAGACACATAGTGAACCACAGTACTGAAGAATGAGACACAGTGAACCACAGTACTGAAGAATGAGACACAGTGAACCACAGTAATAAAAAATGAGACACATAGTGACCCACAGTAATGGAGAATGCGACACAGTGAACAACAGTAATGAAGAATGAGACACATAGTGAACAATAGTAATGAAGAATGAGACACATGAACCACAGTAATGGAGAATGAGACACAGTGAACCACAGTAATGGAGAATGAGACACAGTGAACCACAGTAATGGAGAATGAGACACAGTTAACCACAGTAATGGAGAATGAGACGCAGTTAAACACAGTAATGGAGAATGAGACACAATTAACCACAGAAATGGAGAATGAGACACAGTGAACCACAGTAATGGAGAATGAGACACAGTGAACCACAGTAATGGAGAATGAGACACAGTTAACCACAGTAATGGAGAATGAGACGCAGTTAAACACAGTAATGGAGAATGAGACACAATTAACCACAGTAATGGAGAATGAGACACAGTGAACCACAATAGGACTGAGGACAAGACGATCAAAGAGATCTCATTGCTTGAGAAAGAATTAAGGAGAGGCAAAAATAAGTAAGAGGAGGAGGAGGAGGATATATAAGACCGGTAAACAAAGCAACAATGAAGCGTGTGGAAGAGCCAGAGAAGAATGTTTAGGAATTAGAAGAGAAGCGGAGACGCAATTAGTGAACAGTGTTGCGTCAAAGATCAAACGGAAACAAACGGTATCAAGAGAGTTAGAATTTTGATTCTGTGGTCTGAGTGTGACTTGTTGTTCACTGTTGTACTTTGTACCAGAACATGATTACTGTGTGGTCTGTGTTGTTCACTGTTGTACTTTGTACCAGAACATGATTACTGTGTGGTCTGTGTTGTTCACTGTTGTACTTTGTACCAGAACATGATTACTGTGTGGTCTATGTTGTTCACTGTTGTACTTTGTACCAGAACATGATTACTGTTTGGTCTGTGTTGTTCACCGTTGTACTCTGTACCAGAACATCATTATTTTGTGAACATAGTCAGGGATATTTTGCAATCGTGTCAGTCCTACTTTGTTACTAGTTCAAAGTTAATGTAATAATAGTGTTGATGGTTCGTATGTGTGAGTGTGGACTTGCAGTGTCACTCTGCTCTCAGTGTCTGCTACGGGAAGGTTGTTGCTGCTGTTGTTTATTTGTCAGGAAACAGGAATATGACCTCTGGCTTGGGTCTTGGTCAAGGGTTGACTCAGTTATTCATTAATAAACTACCAGTGTTGTAACGGCACTGGGAATTAGGCAACACTGTGTTATATAAGGTTCCTCCATCACTTGTGTCCTGCCTCAGTTGTCACTGACGTGAACAGTGCACCAACGTTGTTACTTATTTCGTCCTTGCCATAACTCGTTCACTGCTGGTGCTGTGACGGGGACACTGTAGCAGTGTCTAAGGACACGTGAAGGTGAAGCAGACGATGGTCCTACGACAGACCACGGCAGCAGCAGGACCTCTGGTGGACACAGTGGTCTGAGTGGCACGATAAACGGCCGGCTGATGGAGGCTCCTGAAGGTGTGGCTGCAAGCAGCATCACCTTCAGTAGCTTCTGCTACAGTAGCAAGAGACAAGTTGCTCACTAACATAGCGCCAGAAAGGACTGTGTTGATAAATGACCACTTAGGTTGCAGCGTCTCTACGCATGCAAGCGTCCCACTGAACAATAACACAATGGGACGCATGAATCGTAACCACAAAAACACTGCCAGGTATATAAATTACGATGACACCAAAATCACAGTGAGGTATATATAAATCACAGCTGTACAAGAACACAGAGGTACATGATTTGCAACCACTACAACGTTACGTACAGTGGAGAGTGACGGAGTAACGGTGGTGTTTTGCAAGACACTTGCTGCAGTGGTCAGGGCGCCAGTATAGGTTGACAACGCCGTACTTGGCCAGGTGTAAATTAAGAAGAATGATCTAGGTAACTGGTTGTGGGTTAAGATGACGGCTCCGTTGATTACTGTGGTGCCGAGATTGGGTGACGGGGAGGTAGATGGGTTGAATGGGTTAGTCTGGGGGTGGGTGAAGTTCGGGGGGTGGCTTGGTGGATGAGTGTGGGTGGCAGGAGGTGGGTGAGTGTGGGTGGCAGGAGATGAGATGGGTGAGTGTGGGTGGCAGGAGATGAGATGGGTGAGTGTGGGTGGCATGAGATGGGTGGGTGTGGGTGGCAGGAGATAGTTGAGTGTGGGTGGCAGGAGATAGGTGAGTGTGGGTGGTAGGAGATGGGTGAGTGTGGGTGGCAAGAGATGTGTGGGTATGGGTAGCAGGAAATAGGTGAGTGTGGGTGACACGAGGTGGGCGAGTATGGGTGGTGGTCGACTACATATAGTGTGTGTGTGTGTGTACTCACCTATTTGTGGTTGCAGGGGTCGAGACTCAGCTCCTGGCTCCGCCTCTTCACTGACCGCTACTGGGTCCTCCCTCTCCCTGCTCCATGAGCTTTATCATACCTCGTCTTAAAACTATGTATGGTTCCTGCCTCCACTACATCACTTGCCATACTATTCCACTTCCTAACAACTCTGTGGCTGAAGAAATACGTACTTCGTAACATCCCTTTGACTCATCTGAGTCTTCAACTTCCAATTGTGACCCCTTGTTTCTGTGTCCCATCTCTGTATGTGTGTGTTTATGTGTGTGTATGTGTTTGTATGTACTCACCTAGTTGTGGTTGCAGAGGTCGAGTCACAGTGTGTGTGTGTGTCTACCCATGTATCTACATTTGTACGCTCGCAGAAATAAATCATCGTCATTACTGTGTTAATCTTGAAGTGAGTGTTATTTCAACTTGTGTCTCCCCGAGCAGATCCCAGACTCAGAGAAGCTGGTTCATTCTTATTTCCAGTGTGTAGGTGGTTAGTTATAAGTCAGCAAGTGTTCTCATTGTTTAATCATCGCTCAGGGTTGAGGAACTTCCAGTTACTGTAAAAGGAGCTCACTTTCAAGGTGGGAGAGTGCAGTACCACACACACCTTGTTGCTTAGAGGAGCTCACTTTCAAGGTGGGAGAGTGCAGTACCACACACCTTGTTGCTTAGAGGAGCTCACTTTCAAGGTGGGATGGTGGATACAACCACTACATCACAAAATACAAAAAGTGCCATGTATGTTAAGCTCAACAAATTTACAAATCCAAGAGAGCCTCCCAGACTCCTGGGTAAGCACACTTGATGAAATAACACAGATGTGAGCTAAACACAATGTGTTAAAACAGGCTAGAGAGAAATTTAAGGTAGAAAAGTAAGTTACTGACCGAGTGAGTCACTCCTTAAGCACATAGAGATAGAGGTAAAGGCAATAGAACAATTTTATTTTCACACAAATCAGTTTTGCAGGCAAGAGGCTGTATTCTACTTCACCTGTTCTAAAGCCAACTATCTAAGGTATCACACCCCCAGGATCACACAACAGTTGATTTAACAAGGTACCACTTTGCAGGTAAAGGACAGGTGTAGGTACTACACACCTGGTATGCTTAGCTAGGTGAACATGGACAGCAGGTGATGGTGACTCAACACCAAGTCACCAATACTCAGGTGAACAGGGCAGGTGTAAGACAGCAACATTCTGACCGGTGCCGGTGATCGAACCACAGACCATCAGTATGTTGTAGTAAGGGAGGTCTCACGTCGTGATTCTTACATCACAAGTCCATCGACTTACCCCTGTGATGTCGTGATAATGAAGTTCAAAATCACGTACCTGACGTGAAGCTGAACTTCAGTACCACTTGACGTATACATTGTACGTTAAATTTCTCTTAAAATTTAAAGAAAAACTTAAAATTTCCTGAAAATATTTAAAATTCAGAAGAGATCACAGTTTAGGGAGTGAAAAGTGCACAGGGGTCGATATGTGCTCTCCACGGGTCTACCTACCTGGAGTCTACTTACCTGGAGTCTACTTACCTGGGGTCTACCTACCTGGGATCTACCTACCTGGAGTCTACCTACCTGGAGTCTACTTACTGAGGTCTACCTACCTGGAGTCTACCTACCTGGAGTCTACCTACCTGGAGTCTACCTACCTGGAGTCTACCTACCTGGAGGGTATTCCGGGGATCAACGCCCCTGCGGCCCGGTCCATAACCAGGCCTCCCAGTAGATCAGGGCCTGATCAACCAGGCTGTTACTGCTGCCCTCACGTAGTCCAACGTACAAACCACAGCCCTGCTGATTCGGCTCCCTCTCGAAGGCAGCCAGGGGCCTATTGGTAATTCCCCATATGCATGGTGGGAGGCTATTGAACAATCTTGGGCCCCGGACACTTATGGTGTTTTCTCTTAGTGTACCAATGGCGCCCCTACTTTTCATTAGGGGTATTTTGCATCGCCTGCCCAGAAATCACTCGTATGGAGTGATTTCTGTGTTCAGATTCGGAACCATTCCTTCTAGGATTTTACAAGTGTAGATTATGATGTATATCTCTCGCCTGCGTTCCAGTGAGTACAAGTCAAGTGCTTCCAAGCGTTCCCAGTAGTTGAGGTGTTTGATGGAACTTATATGTGCAGTAAAGGTTCTCTGTACATTCTCTAGATCTGCAATTTCACCTGCTTTGAAAGATGTTAATGTACAGCAGTATTCCAGCCTAGAGAGAACAAGGGATTTGAAAAGGATCATCATTGGCTTGGCATCTCTTGTTTTGAACGTTCTCATTATCCATCCTATCATTTTCTTCGCAGTTGTGATTGTGGCACTGTTGTGATCCTTGAAAGTGAGATCCTCAGACATTACCACTCCAAGGACCCTCATATTATTTTTCCGCTCTATTGTGTGATTAAAGTTTGTAGTATACTCAGTCCTAGCTATTATCTCCTCCAGTTTTCCATAACGGAGTAGTTGGAATTTGTCTTCATTGAACCTCATATTGTTTTCTGTTGCCCATTGGAAAACTTGGTTTATATCTTCTTGGAGGTTAACCGTGTCCTCAATAGATGACAGTTTAATGCAGATCCTAGTATCGTCTGCAAAGGATGGCACGGTGCTGTGGATTACATCTGTGTCTATGTCTGATATGAGGATGAGGAACAGGATAGAGGCGAGTACTGTGCCTTGTGGAATAGAGCTTTTTACTATGGCAGCTTCCGATTTAACTCTGTTGACCACTACTCTTTGTGTTCTATTGGTTAGGAAGTTGAAGATCCATCTCCAGTTATTCCTTTAGCACGTATTTTGTGTGCTATTACACCATTATCGCAGTTGTCAAAGACTTGCAAAGTCTGTGTATATTACATCTGAACTCTGTTTTTCTTCCAGTGCATCCAAGACCATATCATAGTGATCCAGTAGTTGCGAGAGGCAGGAGCGACCTGCTCTGAACCCATGTTGCCCTGGATTGTGCAACTGTTGGGAATCCAAGTGGTTTGCAATCATGCTTCTTAGCACTCTTTCAAAGATTTTTATGATGTGGGACGTTAGAGCTATTGGTCTTTAGTTCTAAGCTACTGCTTTGCTGCCACCTTTATGGAGTGGGGCTATATCCGTTGTTTTAAGTGACTGGAATTTCGTTCCTTCTCCATAGTATACTTAGGGCACGTGAGAGGGATTTCTTGCAGTTCTTAATGAACACAGAGTTCCACGAGTCTGGGTCTGCGGCTGAGTGCATGGGCATGTTGTCAATGGGTGCACAATAAACTAGTCCATGAGTGCACAATAAACTAGTCCTCTTGTGCACAATAAAGTAGTCTACGGGTGCACAATAAACTAGTCAACGGGTGCACAATAAACTAGTCCACGGGTGCACAATAAAGTAGTCCACGGGTGCACAATAAACTAGTCCACGGGTGCACAATAAAGTAGTCCACGGGTGCACAATAAACTAGTCCACGGGTGCACAATAAACTAGTCCACGGGTGCACAATAAACTAGTCCACGGGTGCACAATAAACTAGTCCACGGGTGTACAATAAAGTAGTCCACGGGTGCACAATAAAGTAGTCCACGGGTGCACAATAAAGTAATCCACGGGTGCACAATAAAGTAGTCCACGGGTGCACAATAAAGTAGTCCACGGGTGCACAATAAACTAGTCCACGGGTGCACAATAAAGTAGTCCACGGGTGCACAATAAAGTAGTCCACGGGTGCACAATAAAGTAGTCCACGGGTGCACAATAAAGTAGTCCACGGGTGCACAATAAAGTAGTCCACGGGTGCACAATAAAGTAGTCCACGGGTGCACAATAAAGTAGTCCACGGGTGCACAATAAAGTAGTCCACGGGTGCACAATAAAGTAGTCCACGGGTGCACAATAAACTAGTCCACGGGTGCACAATAAAGTAGTCCACGGGTGAACAATAAAGTAGTCCACGGGTGCACAATAAACTAGTCCACGGGTGCACAATAAACTAGTCCACGGGTGCACAATAAAGTAGTCCACGGGTGCACAATAAACTAGTCCACGGGTGCACAATAAACTAGTCCACGGGTGCACAATAAACTAGTCCACAGGTGCACAATAAAGTAGTCCACGGGTGCACAATAAACTAGTCCACGGGTGCACAATAAACTAGTCCACGGGTGCACTATAGCCAATGTTACCTCCAATTTATGCACTTGACTCTTGGCCAAATTTGATAGAAAAACAAAATGTCAAACAACATTGCCTTTGAAGATTAAGACACTTGTGAAACACTTGGGTATCTTTATTGTTGAAACGTTTCGCCAACACAGTAGGCTTCTTGAAATACAGAGTAGGCGAAACGTTTCATCAATAAAAATACCCAACTGTTGCACATGTCTTTAACTTCAATCTGTCAGTATTTTATACCATTTTCCACAACACTGTCTTTGCAGACATGAAAAATAAAATGGATCATGGAGCACTAAACTGAGCAGGAAGAGTCAGCCTGGCGGCCACTGCCTCTCACTGTTACGTGGTGAGGCAGTCAGGTTTGAGAGAGGCAGGAAGGACACTGGTGGAATATAGCTCATAGCTCTTTGTCGAACGTTGAGGCAATTCATGTCAGTAGCCCAGTGGTATAAGGTGGAGGCCCGTGGGTAGAGGGGCCAGTGATTAGGGTGGAGGGGGCCAGGAGGTGGAGTGCAGGATCCTGAACCCCAGGAAATATGGAATGGGTGAGCAAGGTGAATGATAGGTAGTGGTCTGTTCCTCAGGACATCGTATAGTGGTTACTGACGTAGGTAATTGTCACCTTATGAACCCCCTCTTACCCTTCAGTGAGTGAGGCAACCATTGTAGTACCTGTGTTGGTAACAACCAATGTAGTACCTGTGTTGGTAACAACCACTGTAGTACCTGTGTTGATAACAACCATTGTAGTACCTGTGTTGGTAACAACCACTGTAGTACCTGTGTTGGTAACAACCACTGTAGTACCTGTGTTGGTAACAACCACTGTAGTACCTGTGTTGATAACCATTGTAGTACCTGTGTTGGTAACAACCACTGTAGAACCTGTGTTGGTAACAACCACTGTAGTACCTGTGTTGGTAACAACCATTGTAGTACCTGTGTTGATGACAACCACTGTAGTACCTGTGTTGGTAACAACCACTTTAGTACCTGTGTTGGTAATAACCATTGTAGTACCTGTGTTGGTAACAACCACTGTAGTACCTGTGTTTGTAACAACCACTGTAGCACCTGTTTTGGTAACCACTGTAGCACCTGTGTTGGTAACAACCACTGTAGTACCTGTGTTGGTAACAACCATTGTAGTACCTGTGTTGGTAACAACTATTGTAGTACCTGTGTTGGTAACAACCACTGTAGTACCTGTGTTGGTAACAACCACTGTAGTACCTGTGTTGGTAACAACCACTGTAGTACCTGTGTTGGTAACAACCATTGTAGTACCTGTGTTGGTAACAACCATTGTAGTACCTGTGTTGGTAACAACCACTGTAGTACCTGTGTTGGTAACAACCACTATAGTACCTGTGTTGGTAACAACCACTCTAGTACCTGTGTTGGTAACAACCACTCTAGTACCTGTGTTGGTAACAACTACTGTAGTACCTGTGTTGGTAACAACCACTCTAGTACCTGTGTTGGTAACAACCACTGTAGTACCTGTGTTGGTAACAACCACTGTAGTACCTGTGTTGGTAACACCACTGTAGTACCTGTGTTGGTAACAACCATTGTAATACCTGTGTTGGTAACAACCACTGTAGTACCTGTGTTGGTAACAACCACTGTAGTACCTGTGTTGGTAACAACCACTGTAGTACCTGTGTTAGTAACAACCATTGTGGTACCTGTGTTGTGCCATTAAGAACCTGTGGTTCACTGATCCTGGGCTTCTGTGTAGTATACCTGTAGACAGTTCAGGGGTTCAGTCCCCTGGGGCCAGACAGTTCAGGGGTTCAGTCCCCTGGGGCCAGACAGTTCAGGGGCTCAGTCCCATGGGGCCAGACAGTTAAGGGGTTCAGTCCCCTGGGGCCAGACAGTTCAGGGGTTCAGTCCCCTGGGGCCAGACAGTTCAGGGGTTCAGTCCCCTGGGGCCAGACAGCTGGTGCTGGCAGCTTACACCACAATCCGGCTGACGAGGAACTGACTTGAGGAACTTGTCCAGTTCTCCCTTGAAGATAACCAGTGGTGTGTTGGTAACGAGGGATGTTGAAGAGTCTTGGTGCCCTTTCATTGTGATGTATCTTAGTGTACTCATTGCACCCCTGCCTCACACTGGGGTATTTTCCAAACGCTGGCTTACCTGTGTTGGCTATCAACAGTCATTCAGTCACCACTGTTGTGACTATATTGGGGATTGGTTTAAGACAGTCAGTCACTGGGTTATCCTTGCTGGCTATGAACAGTCATGCAGCCAACACTGTCGTAACGGTGCTGGGGACTGGTTTAAGACAGTCAGTCACTGGGTTATCCTTGCTGGCTATGAACAGTCATGCAGCCACCACTGTCGTAACGGTGCTGGGGACTGGTTTAAGACAGTCAGTCACTGGGTTATCCTTGCTAGCTATGAACAGTCATGCAGCCACCACTGTCGTAACGGTGCTGGGGACTGGTTTAAGACAGTCAGTCACTGGGTTATCCTTGCTGGCTATGAACAGTCATGCAGCCACCACTGTCGTAACGGTGCTGGGGACTGGTTTAAGACAGTCAGTCACTGGGTTATCCTTGCTGGCTATGAACAGTCATGCAGCCACCACTGTCGTAACGGTGCTGGGGACTGGTTTAAGACAGTCAGTCACTGGGTTATCCTTGCTAGCTATGAACAGTCATGCAGCCACCACTGTCGTAACGGTGCTGGGGACTGGTTTAAGACAGTCAGTCACTGGGTTATCCTTGCTAGCTATGAACAGTCATGCAGCCACCACTGTCGTAACGGTGCTGGGGACTGGTTTAAGACAGTCAGTCACTGGGTTACCTGTGTTGTTTCCCCCTGATTAAACATCCGCTGGTTTGCCTCATCTTACTGACTCTCTTTCAGGTCAGCCTGACCCAGTACCTGTGTGTGAGTGGCCCTGCAGTGCCACCCTTCCTTGCAGCGCCACCCTTCCTTGCAGCGCCACCCTTCCTTGCAGCGCCACCCTTCCTTGCAGCGCCACCCTTCACTGCTCCAGACTCGAAAAGTCCGTATTGTCTTAGAGCTGAATATATTATGACAGTCATGCTAAGGGGTGGATGCCTCTCAGCCTCAGCATTATAAGTTCAAATTGGGGCTAGATTTGACTCTAAGAAGAGCTTTATCAAGCTCTCCTTAGAGCGAAATGTTTGTGCTTTGTCTCTCATTTGTTATTTTATTATTATTATTATTATTATTATTATTATTATTATTATTATTATTATTATTATTATTATTATTGTTTTGTTGTTGTTAATAGGAGGTAATGAGGCCTGGTCCAAGGAAGGGAAGGGTTGCTACCTATACAAATGATTTACTTCTTACCCCGGGTAGGTCTGGCGAAAGGTCGTAAATTCTCCTGAGTTTAGTGTACGGCAGCGGATGTTAGTGTTGGTGGCGCACACACATCCCTGTGTGAATATAATTTGACAGGTGTGTTATGGGAGGGAGACAGGTATAGCAGCAGCACCTGCGTGTGTAATCACCTTCAGGAAGTGCTGGCCGACTTCCTCTGGAGATGACGTTAACATGTTACCATCTCTGCGATGTTAGTGTGGAATGTTGGGGGTACGTACTCTCAGAGGACGAGAGACTCGTGGGTTCCAAGCTACGTGCTTGAGTACGCTTGCTGGCTCCAGTTAATGATGAGAATAACATTGTCAGGGTAAATTATAGAACACTCACTACATGAAGGGTGTTCAGTTTCTGAGTGAGGTGTGTTGCCTGCTAACAATGGTAAAAATAAAACTGCTATATTTGACATGACGTATGTGTATGTTTTAGCCTGGATGTTTTGGTATAACTGTGGCATCTGGTATATGCCTAATTCCCGCCTTCCCCGTTAATGGCGCTTGAAAGTGGAGACAGTATCAGACCGAAGACCTGACTTTCAAAGTGGAAATACTGAGTGGAGTCTTGTTAAAAAGAGAAGGCAGACAGTAGGATGTTAGTGCCGGTTTGGAAGCTGCTGTGAAGGGGTCGTGGAGGTGGGACTGGAGGTATCCTGGTTGTTGCTGGTGGAGGCAGCCAAACCTCGCCTATATATAGCAAGGTGGGCTGGCCTGGCCTGCTGGCGTCACGGTATTTGACCTTGTCCAGGTGCAGGCCTCCTACTGGACTTGTTTTTATGTGCCAACACACCTGTATCTGTGTTGCGGGCGTGGGAGGCCTGCGGGCGTAGGCAATACATTATGGGCGGAGCACCCATGTGGTCCAGACTCTGAAGCGCCCTCAAGAGTGAACCTGACCTCGATTTGTAAAACTTGGTGCAAAAAATACGGCGAGACAGTACGTAGAGAGACGAGTATGGAGGAGCTCTGAGTGTATAGGTGTGTATGTTACACTTACACACTAGAAGAGTGTAACATTAATATACAGTTTGGGATTTATATCTGCAACAAGTACCACGTGGGAGCCCAAGTTTGATAAATGTAATAATCGAATCAACCACAAGATGATAAACATCTACCTCCCCTCCCCCAACACGCACGTGCACACACACACACACACACACACACACACACACACACACACACACACACACACACGACACAGTTCCTCACATGAGATTAGTAAAAAAGATGGAAGACCAAGCGTGTATAACAGGAAGGGCACTGGAATGGATCAGGGAATACCTCACAGGGAGGCAACAACGGGTCATGGTGCGTGATGAGGTATCACAGTGGGCGCCTGTGACGAGTGGTGTACCGCAGGGGTCAGTCCTAGGACCAGTGCTATTCTTGCTATATGTGAATGACATGACGGATGGGATAGACTCAGAAGTGTCTCTTTTCGCAGATGATGTGAAATTAATGAGGAGAATCACATCGGATGAAGACCAAGCAGGACTTCAAAGTGACCTGGACAAGCTTGACATCTGGTCTAGCAACTGGCTTCTCGAATTTAACCCCACCAAATGCAAAGTCATGAAGATCGGAGAAGGGCAAAGAAGACCGCTGACAGAGTACAGGCTAGGTGGACAAAGGCTACCAACCTCATCAAAGGAGAAAGACCTTGGGGTGAGTATAACACCAAGCACGTCTCCGGAAGCACACATCAACCAGATAACCGCGGCAGCATATGGGCGACTGGCAAACCTAAGATTAGCGTTCCGTTACCTTAACAAGGAATCGTTCAAGACACTGTATACCGTATACGTCAGGCCCATACTAGAGTATGCAGCACCAGTCTGGAACCCACACCTGGTCAAGCACGTCAAGAAACTAGAGAAAGTGCAAAGGTTTGCGACAAGGTTAGTTCCACAACTCAGGGTCTGTCTTATGAAGAAAGGTTGAGGGAAATAGGACTAACAACACTGGAGGAAAGAAGGGTCAGAGGAGACATGATAACGACATACAAAATACTGCGGGAATTGACAAGGTAGATAGTGACAGGTTGTTTCAGAGAGAACACAGAAACAAGGGGACACAACTGGAAGCTGAAGACTCAGATGAGTCAAAGGGATGTCAGGAAACATTTCTTCAGCCACAGAGTAGTCAGGAAGTGGAATGGACTAGAGAAAGATATAGTGGAGGCAGGAACCATACATAGTTTTAAGACAAGGTATGATAAAGCTCATGGAGCAGGGAGAGCAGAGACCCAGTAGCAGACAGCGAAGAGGCGGGGCCAGGAGCTGAGTCTCGACCCCTGCAACCACAATTAGGTGAGTACAATTAGGTGAGTACACACACACATACATACACACACACACACACACTAAGAAGAGGTACGACGAAGCTCAGAGAGCAGGGGAAGATAGGATATGGTAGCGATCAGTAAAGATGCGGTGCCAGGAGCTATGACTCGACCCCTGCAACCACAAATAGGTGAGTACACACGCACACACACCTGAGGTGTGAAAGACAGCAAATGTAGTCCCAGTTTTTAAGAAAGGAGACAGACAGCATTAACCTACAGACCAGTGTCACTGACATGTATAGTATGCAAAGTCATGGAGAAGATTATCAGGAGAAGAGTGGTGGAGCACCTAGAAAGGAATCAGCTTATACACGATAACCAGCACGATTTCAGGGAATGGAAATGATGTGTCACAAACCTACTGGAGTTTTACGACAAGGTGACAGAAGTAAGACAGGAGAGAAAGGGGTGGGCAGACTGCATGTTCTTGGAATGTAAGAAGGCCTTCGACACAGTTCCACACAAGAGATTAGTGCAAAAGGTAGAGGAGCAGGCGGGAATAATAGGAATGGATCAGAGAATATCTGACAGGAAGGAAACGTGTGTTAGTACGTGACGAGGTGTCAGAGTGGGCGCCTGTGACGAGCTGGGTTCCACAAGGGTCAGTCCTAGGACCGGTACTGTTTCTGGTATACGTGAATGGCATGAAGGGATAGATTCAGAGGTGTCCCTGTTTGCAGACGACGCGATGGTAATACAGAGAATTCAAGCAGACGAGGATCAGGTAGGACTACAATGGGATCTGGACAGGCTGCAAACCTGGTCCGAAAAATGGCTCCGGGTGTTTAACCCCACTAAGTGCAAAGTCATAAAGATTAGGGAAGGTCAAAGAAGACCGCAGAGCGAGTACATGCAACGGGATCAAAGGCTGCAAACCTCATTCTAGGAAAAGGATCTTGGGGTGAATATCATACCGAGCACATCTCCTGAGGCGTACATCAACCAAATAACTGCTGCAGCATATGGGCGCTTAGCAATAATAAGAATAACATTTCGACACCTAAGTAAGGAGCCATTCAAGACAATATACACCGTGTACGTTAGGCCCATATTGGAGTATGCAGCAACAGTATGGAACCCACACTTGGTCAGGCACGTCAAGAGGTTTGCAACAAGACTACTCCCGGAGCTAAGGGGAATGTTCTATGAGGAGAGGTTAAAGGAGATCAACCTGATGGCACTGGAGGACAGGAGCGACAGGGGAGACATGATAACAACATATATAGTACTGAGAAGAATTGACACACACACACACACAGGTGCCAGGATTATTATTATTATTATAATCAAATAGAAGCGCTAAAATAATAATAATAATCCTGGCACCTGTGTGTGTCAGGAGCTGTGAATCGACCCCTGCAACCACATATAGTTGAGTACACACACATTCAGACAGATGAACTTGACCACCACAGACTACCATTACATAATCACACAGCGAAGGTAATTATTTGTCAGCAGAAGTTGACCTAAACCAAGAAGTTGAAGAAGTAGTCAGATAACCAGACTAGAGAAGTAGAGACTAACAAATAGCATGAAATATTCCCTGAGAAGTACACTAGGAAAGAGAAATGGGAAGCAAGACAGCTCAGGAGATGATGGAGAGTTAATAAAATATTTATATCATACATGGGAAGTCACCCATGTTTAATATAAATAACAGAGCGATGGTTGACAGGGTAACTTCAATCACAAAAAAAATTGACTGGGAGAACTTGGAGCCACATGGGGCCCAGAAACGTTGGGGTTAAGATGATGGAGGTGGTACTGGAAAACCTCATGTACCAACACGTAAGGGACACTACCAGAAAGAGAGGAGAGGTTGAACCAGCAAAACTGGACCTAGCATTCACCTTGAGTAGTGCAGATATTGAGGACATCACGTATGAAATACCCCTCGGGGCCAGAGACCACGTGGTTCTGAGCTTCGAATACACAGTAGAGTTACAAGTGGAGAGGGAAGCAAGACGAACGAAGCCAAACTACAAGAGAGGGGACTACAGAGGCATGAAGAATTTCCTCCACGAGGTTCACTGGAATAGTGCACTGGCAGGGAAGTCAGTAAATGAGATGATAGAATATGTGACAACAATATGCAAGGAAGCTGAGGAGAGGTTTGTACCCAAGGTTAAGAGAAATAACGAGAAGGCCAGGATGAGCCCTTGGCTCATTCAAAGGTGTAGAGAGGCCAAAATCAAGTGTTCTAGAGAATGGAAGAAGTATAGAAGGCAAAGGACCCAGGATAATAAGGAGAGCAGTCGTAGAGCCAGAAATGAATATGTACAAGTAAGAAGGAAGGCCCAACGACAATACGAAAATGACATATGAGCGAAAGCCAGAGCTGACCCGAAGCTGTTGTACAGCCATATCAGGAGGAAAACAACAGTCAAGGACCAGGTAATCAGGCTGAGGAAGGAAGGAGGGGAGTTCACAAGAAACGACCGAGAAGTATGTGAGATCAACATGAGATTCAAAGAAGTGTTCACAGAGGAGACAGAAGGGACTCCGGAAAGACGGAGAGGTGGGGTACACCATCAAGTGTTGGACACTTGAGAGAGGGAGCAGAGGAGCTATGTGTACCACTAACAACAATCCTCAAAACATCTATCGAAACAGGGCGACTACCTGAGGTATGGAAGACAGCAAATGTAGTCCCAATTTTTAAAAAAGGAGACAGACAAGAAGTATTAAACTACAGACCAGTGTCACTGACATGTATTGTATGCAAAGTCATGGAGAAGATTATCAGGAGAAGATTGGTGGAACACCTAGAAAGGAATGAGCTTATAAACGACGGCCAGCACGGTTTCAGGGACGGGAAATCCTGTGTCACAAACCTACTGGAGTTCTATGACAGGGTGACAGCAGTAAGACAAGAGAGAGAGGGGTGGGTAGATTGTGTTTTCTTGGACTGTAAGAAGCGTTTGACACAGTTCCACACAAGAGATTAGTGCATAAGCTGGAAGACCAGGCAGGTATAACAGGGAAGGCACTGCAATGGATCAGGGAATACCTGTTGGGAAGACATCCGCGAGTCATGGTATGTGACGAGGTGTCAGAATGGTGCCTGTGACGAGCGGGGTCCCACAGGGGTCAGTTCTAGGACCGGTGCTGTTTCTGGTGGATGTGAACGTTATGATGGAAGGAATAAACTCAGAAGTGTCCCTGTTTGCAGATTATGAGAAGAATGCAATCGGACGAGGACCAGGCGGAACTACAAAGGGATCTGGACAGGCTGCAGGCCTGGTCCGGAAACTGGCTCCTGGAGTTCAACCCCACCAAATGCAAAGTCATGAAAATTGGGAAGGGCAAAGAAGATCGCAGACGGAGTACAGTCTAGGGGGCCAGAGACTACAAACCTTACTCAAGGAAAAGGATCTTGGGGTGAGTATAACACCGGGCACATCTCCTGAGGCGCACATCAACCAAATAACTGCTGCAGCATATGAGCGCCTAGCAAACCTAAGAATAGCATTCCGACATCTCAATAAAGAATCGTTCAGGACCCTGTATGTCAGGCCTATATTTGAGTATGCAGCACTAGTTTAGAACCCACACCTAACCAAGCATGTAAGGAAATTAGAGAAAGTGCAAAGGTTTGCAACAAAACTAGTCCTAGAGCTAAGGAGCATGTCCTTCGAGGAGAGGTTAAGGGAAATTGACCTGACGACACTGGAGGACAGGAGAGATAGGGGGGATATGATAAAGACATATAAAATACTGAGAGGAACTAACAAGGTGGACAGAGACAGAATGTTCCAGAGATGGGACACAGCAACAAGGGGTCACAGTTGGAAGTGGAAGACTCAGATGAATCACAGGGATGTTAGGAAGTATTTCTTCAGTCACAGAGTTGTCAGGAAGTGGAATAGTCTGGGAAGTGATGTAGTGGAGGCAGGATCCATACATAGCTTTAAGAAGAGGTATGATAAAGCTCATGGAGCAGTAAGAGTGACCTACTAGCGACCAGTGAAGAGGCGGGGCTAGGAGCTGTGACTCGACCCCTGCAACCACAACTAGGTGAGTACACACACAGGAATTCCTCTATTTTTTCATAGTGGTTGTCTTGCACACACACACACACACACACACACACTATATATATATATATATATATATATATATATATATATATATATATATATATATATATATATATATATATATATATATATATATATATATACATTGTATGTATGGAAGAAAATCATAAGTAGTGGTCTCAGTTATTCAGGATAACCATTGTAAGTACTTTCGACTAAAGGGTTATCACCAGAGAGTGACTCTGATGACTGACATGTGCAGAGTCAAGGTGTTTGCTGTATACAGTTCTCAGTGTTTATATTCTAATAGCTTCTACTAACATCTGAACTTCAGGAAATTCGAGGAAGGTAACCCGCGAGGTAAACACAGCAAGTGTTGATGTTTCGTCACGTGGCAGGTGAGGAAAAATGGTTGGCAGTGTTTGACTTATGTCACGTGACCCACCGTGAATAAAGCAGTGTTGTGTATGGTCCACTGCAGTGTGCTGATTGTCCCTGGAGTGTCGCCTTCACGGCGCAGTCTCCCACCAAACTTCATGCTGATGGCATGGACTCTTAGATAACTGGTGGCTGCAGGACGCCTCAGGGTGGCTGGTGCGCAGTAGCATGTACTGGGGTCCCCTGGGAAAGTGTCCATCACACACACGAACAAGGGTCACCATTCATCCCGCTGCTCTATATAAGACACACTCTACCAGGCTAATATATCACTTTCACCTCACACAGATGCACGTTGACAGGTTGAAGGAGGTAATTGGCGTCGGTATTCTATCAGTCAGAAGGAATATGATAAAGGATAAGGTTCCAGGTGAGGTAAAGACTGAAGAGGATGCCGTCAGTCACTCCTCTATGACGCAGCTGGTTCACAAAACTAATAAGTTAAAGAATGAGACATTTGGGAATCTTTATTGTGAAAACATGTCGCCAGCCAGTAGCTTCTTCAGTCCAATACAGAGAGGAACATTAGAAGATGAGGAGAAGTTTGAGGTAATCAGTCGCTCATTTTGTCTTGAGTTCAATCCACTATCAGTTCTTATCTGCCACAGCTTTATAGCTCTCATTCCAGCAAGACCTGCAGCTTCTTTTACCTAGCAATTAATATTTTGGAGACTGCGCAATACACAGACATCATGTACCTAGCAGGACTAGGCATGCTTCATGATGCGAGGACATACGTGGCCGTGCTAAGCTCGGAGCTAATTTCATTCTTCTCCCGTTTGAATACCAGCCTTTGAATACCAGCCTTTGAATACCAGCCTTTGAATACCAGCCTTTGAATACCAGCCTATGTGTGTATATAAAGAAACTGCAATATTGAGTGGATAATAAATAAAGAAAAACAACTTGGTGTGTACAGCAACGCTAAGAGTATTTCCTCTTAAGTGACTCCAGGAACTGTACACACACGAAGACCTCACGGATTGTTTGTTGTGTGTACAGCGTCATAACACCAAGCTATAACTAGCACAGTTGTTCACAAGGGGTTGTACTAACGTGAGTGTCAGCCGTCCTGATGGGCTGCTGGTGTCCTGATGGGCTGCTGGTGTCCTGATAGGCTGCTGGTGTCCTGATGTGCTGCTGGTGTCCCGATGGGCTGCTGGTGTCCTGATGGGCTGCTGGTGTCCTGATAGGCTGCTGGTGTCCTGATGTGCTGCTGGTGTCCCGATGGGCTGCTGGTGTCTTGATGGGCTGCTGGTGTCCCGATGGGCTGCTGGTGTCCTGATGGGCTGCTGGTGTCCTGATAGGCTGCTGGTGTCCTGATGTGCTGCTGGTGTCCCGATGGGCTGCTGATGTTCTGATGGGCTGCTGGTGTCCCAATGGGCTGTTGGTGTCCTGATGGGCTGCTGATGTTCTGATGGGCTGCTGGTGTCCTGATGGGCTGTCACTGCCACACCTCAGACAGGGAACTGTGAGGTTACCTGTCACTGCCACACCTCAGACAGTGAACTGTGAGGTTACCTGTCACTGCCACACCTCAGACAGTGAACTGTGAGGTTACCTGTCACTGCCACACCTCAGACAGTGAACTGTGAGGTTACCTGTCACTGCCACACCTCAGACAGTGAATTGTGAGGTTACCTGTCACTGCCACACCTCAGACAGTGAACTGTGAGGTTACCTGTCACTGCCACACCTCAGACAGTGAATTGTGAGGTTACCTGTCACTGCCACACTTCAGACAGTGAACTGTGAGGTTACCTGTCACTGCCACACCTCAGACAGTGAACTGTGAGGTTACCTGTCACTGCCACACCTCAGACAGTGAACTGTGAGGTTACCTGTCACTGCCACACCTCAGACAGTGAACTGTGAGGTTACCTGTCACTGCCACACCTCAGACAGTGAACTGTGAGGTTACCTGTCACTGCCACACCTCAGACAGTGAATTGTGAGGTTACCTGTCATTGCCACACCTCAGACAGTGAACTGTGAGGTTACCTGTCACTGCCACACATCAGACAGTGAACTGTGAGGTTACCTGTCACTGCCACACCTCAGACAGTGAACTGTGAGGTTACCTGTCACTGCCACACCTCAGACAGGCTGATGGAGGCCTCAGACACACGGATCTTGAAGACTAGAGGCTGTTACTGTGGGTGTTGCAGGGGTTTCAAGTGTTACAGGGGTTGCAGGTGTTGCAAGTGTTGCTCACGCTCTACATAAGAACACTTGCAACTTTTACCCCTGACACGACTGCAAGGCATGTTCCAGTGAACTGTATTGCATCATGGGTTTGTGGATGGTGGTGAGTGGGGTAGGGTGGTGGTGAGTGGGGTAAAGTGGTGGTGAGTAGGGAAGGATGGTGGTGAGTGGGATAGGGTGGTGGTGAGTGGGTAAGGATGGTGGTGAGTGGGGAAGGATGGTGGTGAGTGGGATAGGGTGGTGGTGAATGGGGAAGGATGGTGGTGAGTAGGATAGGGTTGTGGTGAGGTGATGAGGTGCTTGATAGTGACATGCACTTTTGCATGACCAGCTGAGAAATCATGTCTCTGTATCATGTGGACATGAAGAGAATGTTAATATATATCCTGTGGAAGTATTGAGGGATTACATGTGTATCCTGTGGGAGTATTGAGGGATTACATGTGTATCCTGTGGAAGTATTGAGGGATTACATGTGTATCCTGTGGAAGTATTGAGGGATTACATGTGTATCCTGTGGAAGTATTGAGGGATTACATGTGTATCCTGTGGAAGTATTGAGGGATTACATGTGTATCCTGTGGAAGTATTGAGGGATTACATGTGTATCCTGTGGAAGTATTGAGGGATTACATGTGTATCCTGTGGGAGTATTGAGGGGTTACATGTGTATCCTGTGGAGTATTGAGGATTACATGTGTATCCTGTGGAAGTATTGAGGATTACATGTGTATCCTGTGGAGTATTGAGGATTACATGTGTATCCTGTGGAAGTATTGAGGGATTACATGTGTATCCTGTGGAAGTATTGAGGGATTACATGTGTATCCTGTGGAAGTATTGAGGGATTACATGTGTATCCTGTGGAAGTATTGAGGGATTACATGTGTATCCTGTGGGAGTATTGAGGGATTACATGTGTATCCTGTGGGAGTATTGAGGGATTACATGTGTATCCTGTGGGAGTATTGAGGGATTACATGTGTATTCTGTGGAAGTATTGAGGGATTACATGTATCCTGTGGGAGTATTGAGGATTACATGTGTATCCTGTGGAGTATTGAGGATTACATGTGTATCCTGTGGAAGTATTGAGGATTACATGTGTATCCTGTGGAAGTATTGAGGATTACATGTGTATTCTGTGGAAGTATTGAGGATTACATGTGTATCCTGTGGAGTATTGAGGATTACATGTGTATCCTGTGGAAGTATTGAGGATTACATGTGTATCCTGTGGAAGTATTGAGGATTACATGTGTATTCTGTGGAAGTATTGAGGATTACATGTGTATCCTGTGGGAATATTGAGGGATTACATGTGTATCCTGTGGAAGTATTGAGGGATTACATGTGTATCCTGTGGAAGTATTGAGGGATTACATGTGTATCCTGTGGAAGTATTGAGTGATTACATGTGTATCCTGTGGGAGTATTGAGGGATTACATGTGTATCCTGTGGAGGTATTGAAGGATTACATGTGTATCCTGTGGAAGTATTGAGGGATTACATGTGTATCCTGTGGAAGTATTGAAGGATTACATATGTATCCTGTGGAAGTATTGAGGGATTACATGTGTATCCTGTGGAAGTATTGAGGGATTACATGTGTATTCTGTGGAAGTATTGAGGGATTACATGTGTATCCTGTGGAAGTATTGAGGGATTACATGTGTATAATGTGGGAGTATTGAGGGATTACATGTGTATCCTGTGGAAGTATTGAAGGATTACATGTATCCTCTGTGAGAAGTATTGAAGGGATTACATGTGTATCCTGTGGGAGTATTGAGGGATTACATGTGTATAATGTGGGAGTATTGAGGGATTACATGTGTATCCTGTGGAAGTATTGAGGGATTACATGTGTATCCTGTGGGAGTATTAGGATTACATGTGTATATGTGGGAGTATTGAGGGATTACATGTGTATCTGTGGAAGTATTGAGGATTAATGTGTATATGTGGAGTATTGAGGGATTACATGAGTATCATGTGGGAGTATGTGTAGTATGTGAGGGAGTCAGGGTGGACCTAAAGTGACCTTACACACACACACACACACACACACACACACACACACGTCAAGAAGTGGAACAGTCTGGAGAGTGTGGTAGTGAAGGCAGGGTCCACATATAGTTTTAAGAAGAGGTATGATAAAGCTCATGGAGCAGGGAGAGAGTGGACCTAGTAGCGACCAGTGAAGAGGCGGGGCCAGAAGCTATGAATCGACCCCTGCAACCACAATTAGGTGAGTACACACACACACACACACACACACACACACACACAACACACACACACACACACACACACACACACACACACGTGTTGCTAACCTCAGACATAAATATAAGATCAGAGATGAAAAGAATTAAACTGCTAGCCCATGTTAGCTGGTTCATGTACACCTAGTCTTGTAGTACCTATTTGTAAAGCTGTGCATGGAATCTGTCTCCACGGTGTCAGGGGCCCAAGACTGTTCAACAGCCTCCTACCATGCATAAGGGGAATTACCAATAGACCCCTGGCTGCCTTCAAGAGAGAGCTGGACAGATACCTTAACTCAGTATCTGACCAACCGGGCTGTGGTTCGTACGTTGGACTACGTGCGGCCAGCAGTAACGGCCTGGTTGATCAGACCCTGATTCACCTGGAGGCCTGGTCATGGACCAGGCCGCGGGGTCGTTGACCCCCGCAACAACCTCCAGGTAGACAGTTGTTTCTCTTGTCTTCAAGAATTTTCCTTGCGTTTCTTTGTGACTCAATTGCGTTTGTATCGTTCTTCTGTCTCCTTGTTCTCTCTTCAACCTGTCTGTGCATCCCTCTTTATCAATCCCTGAGATCTTGGTCTGGAAGTCCCTTAGGTCTTGTTACCTGATATTCACACAGGTAGAATGTTACCTGATATCTCATTGGAATGTTACATGAATTACTCACAGTGTGGAATGTTCATTGATACCATCAGTGTGGAATGTTACATCTGATCTCCTGTTGTTCTATACTCAACCCGTCTGAATTCCTTATCAAGTCCTCTTAAGTATCTTGTTCGTAAGTCCTCTTAAGTATCTTGTTACTCTGATATTCACACAGTGTGGAATGTTACACTGATACTCATACAGTGTGGAATGTTACACTGATACTCATACAGTGTGGAATGTTACACTGATACTCATACAGTGTGGAATGTTACATTGATACTCACAGTGTAGAATGTTACACTGATACTCACACAGTGTGGAATGTTACACTGATACTCACACAGTGTGGAATGTTACATTGATACTCATACAGTGTAGAATGTTACACTGATACTCACACAGTGAAGAATGTTACACTGATACTCACACAGTGTAGAATGTTACTCTGATACTCACACAGTGTGGAAAGTTACACTGATACTCACACAGTGTGGAATGTTACACTGATACTCACACAGTGTGGAATGTTACACTGATACACAGTGTGGAATGTTACACTGATACTCACACAGTGTGGAATGTTACACTGATACTCACACAGGTGGAATGTTACACTGATACTCACACAGTGTGGAATGTTACACTGATACACAGTGTGGAATGTTACACTGATACTCACACAGTGTGGAATGTTACACTGATACACAGTGTGGAATGTTACACTGATACTCACACAGTGTGGAATGTTACACTGATACTCACACAGTGTGGAATGTTACACTGATACTCACACAGTGTGGAATGTTACACTGATACTCACACAGTGTGGAATGTTACACTGATACTCACACAGTGTACAATACAAGCAGTCACTATTATTTATGACACAATAGTCACGTGACTTACTGATTGTGGCAACACTGCGTGGCAGCAGTGCCAGTCATGCACTCACACCAGTCACTCAGACCAGGCACTCAACTAGGCACTCAGACCAGTCACTCAGACCAGGCACTCAACCAGGCACTCAGACCAGTCACTCAGACCAGTCACTCAGACCAGGTACTCAGACCAGGTACTCAGACCAGTCACTCAGACCAGTCACTCAGACCAGGTATGTCGTGTCAGTATCATAGATACACTTGTTTAGTATATCTTTATACAGCTGGTCCCTTTGCGTGTGACGTCACGGTACCCGCTGACGTCAGAGGCTCAGCGCATGTGCACAGCCTATCATAGGCAGACTGCCTCACTAACGTTAGACCTACAGGCGAGACAGACGGTGTGCGGGACTCTCCTTCACTTACTGTAAATATACCGTAACCATCCAACAAGGAGTATCTTTGACCTCCTATATATCTCTCCCAAGACCCACACGACAGGTACTCAGACCAGGCACTCAGACCAGCCACTCAGACCAGCCACTCAGACCAGCCACTCAGACCAGGCACTCAGACCAGTCACTCAGACCAGGTACTCAGACCAGGTACTCAGACCAGGCACATAGACCAGTCACTCAGACCAGGCACTCAGACCAGTCACTCAGACCAGGTACTCAGACCAGGTACTCAGACCAGGCACATAGACCAGTCACTCAGACCAGGCACTCAGACCAGGCACTCAGACCAGTCACTCAGACCAGGCACTCAGACCAGGCACTCAGACCAGTCACTCAGACCAGGTACTCAGACCAGGCACATAGACCAGTCACTCAGACCAGGCACTCAGACCAGGCACTCAGACCAGTCACTCAGACTAGGCACTCAGACCAGGTACTCAGACCAGTCACTCAGACCAGGCACTCAGACCAGTCACTCAGACCAGGTACTCAGACCAGGCACTCAGACCAGTCACTCAGACCAGGTACTCAGACCAGTCACTCAGACCAGGTACTCAGACCAGTCACTCAGACCAGGCACTCAGACCAGTCACTCAGACCAGGTACTCAGACCAGGTACTCAGACCAGGCACATAGACCAGTCACTCAGACCAGTCATTCAGGTGCACACACACAGGCAACAGTCACACAGTTTGTGTTTTACGTTTATGTGCCAATCTGTGTTTGCAGGGGGGTCGGGTCCTGGCTCCTGGTCCAACCTCGTTCGTACACATACTTCTACTCACCGTATTGTTTTCGTGGGAGTAGAGACTCAGCTCCTCGCCCTGACTCCTAAACTACTTTGATCGTCGTAACTATCATGTCTATTCTTGAAGCTGTGTATTGAGTTTGCCTCCACCACTGCCTCATCCAAGTTATTCCATTTTTCAACCTCAGACTAAAGAAATGCTTCCTAACATCCCTTCTCACTCATAATGGAAGATGTCCTCTGTACCAAGATACCGTTGTACTGAGGGACCAGATAAACCGGCCTTCTTCCACTAGTGAATGCCGTCCCCTGCAACGTCTTCAAGATCCCCCACCTCACCTTCGACACTATTTAAGACTTCTTTCCTATGCTTCAAGATCCCCCACCCAGGGGCCCCCAAGAAAGAAGATGACCGACACCCTCTACCCAGGGGGCCAATGCCGGGTCACCATTTGGAGAAGACCCGGGCCGGATGTACCGGCAAACATACAACAACAAACAACTTCAACTTCATATCGTTCCGGACCATGACGCTGAACTCTACTCCAGGCTGAGGGACTGACCACCTCAGCACCATGGCGCTGAACTCTACTCCAGGCTGAGGGACTGACCACCTCAGCACCATGGCGCTGAACTCTACTCCAGGCTGAGGGACTGACCACCTCAGCACCATGGCGCTGAACTCTACTCCAGGCTGAGGGACTGACCACCTCAGCACCATGGAACTGAACTCTTCTCCAGGCTGAGGGACTGACCACCTCAGCACCATGGCGCTGAACTCTACTCCAGGCTGAGGGACTGACCACCTCAGCACCATGAAGCTGAACTCTTCTCCAGGCTGAGGGACTGACCACCTCAGCACCATGAAGCTGAACTCTACTCCAGGCTGAGGGACTGACTACCTCAGCACCATGGAACTGAACTCTTCTCCAGGCTGAGGGACTGACCACCTCAGGACCATGGAACTGAACTCTTCTCCAGGCTGAGGGACTGACCACCTCAGGACCATGGAACTGAACTCTTCTCCAGGCTGAGGGACTGACCACCTCAGCACCATGGAGCTGAACTCTTCTCCAGGCTGAGGGACTGACCACCTCAGCACCATGGCGCTGAATTCTACTCCAGGCTGAGGGACTGACCACCTCAGCACAATGGCGCTGAACTCTACTCCAGGCTGAGGGACTGACCACCTCAGCACCATGGAGCTGAACTCTTCTCCAGGCTGAGGGACTGACCACCTCAGCACCATTGAGCTGAACTCTTCTCCAGGCTGAGGGACTGACCACCTCAGCACCATGGAGCTGAACTCTTCTCCAGGCTGAGGGACTGACCACCTCAGCACCATGGAGCTGAACTCTTCTCCAGGCTGAGGGACTGACCACCTCAGCACCATGGAGCTGAACTCTTCTCCAGGCTGAGGGACTGACCACCTCAGCACCATGGAGCTGAACTCTTCTCCAGGCTGAGGGACTGACCACCTCAGCACCATGGAACTGAACTCTTCTCCAGGCTGAGGGACTGACCACCTCAGCACCATGGAGCTGAACTCTTCTCCAGGCTGAGGGACTGACCACCTCAGGACCATGGAACTGAACTCTTCTCCAGGCTGAGGGACTGACCACCTCAGCACCATGGAGTTGAACTCTACTCCAGGCTGAGGGACTGACCACCTCAGGACCATGGAGCTGAACTCTACTCCAGGCTGAGGGACTGACCACCTCAGCACCATGGAGCTGAACTCTACTCCAGGCTGAGGGACTGACCACCTCAGCACCATGGAGCTGAACTCTTCTCCAGGCTGAGGGGCTGACCACCTCAGGACCATGGAACTGAACTCTTCTCCAGGCTGAGGGACTGACCACCTCAGCACCATGGAGCTGAACTCTACTCCAAGCTGAGAGACTGACCACCTCAGCACCATGGAGCTGAACTCTTCTCCAGGCTGAGGGACTGACCACCTCAGCACCATGGAGCTGAACTCTTCTCCAGGCTGAGGGACTGACCACCTCAGCACCATGGAGCTGAACTCTACTCCAGGCTGAGAGACTGACCACCTCAGCACCATGGAACTGAACTCTACTCCCGGCTGAGGACTGACCACCTCAGCACCATGGAGCTGAACTCTTCTCCAGGCTGAGGGACTGACCACCTCAGCACCATGGAACTGAACTCTACTCCAGGCTGAGGGACTGACCACCTCAGCACCATGGAGCTGAACTCTACTCCAGGCTGAGGGACTGACCACCTCAGCACCATGGAGCTGAACTCTACTCCAGGCTGAGGGACTGACCACCTCAGCACCATGGAGCTGAACTCTTCTCCAGGCTGAGGGACTGACCACCTCAGCACCATGGAACTGAACTCTTCTCCAGGCTGAGGGACTGACCACCTCAGCACCATGGAGCTGAACTCTTCTCCAGGCTGAGGGACTGACCACCTCAGCACCATGGAGCTGAACTCTTCTCCAGGCTGAGGACTGCCACCTCAGCACCATGGAGCTGAACTCTACTCCAGGCTGAGGGACTGACCACCTCAGCACCATGGAGCTGAACTCTTCTCCAGGCTGAGGACTGACCACCTCAGCACCATGGAACTGAACTCTTCTCCAGGCTGAGGGACTGACCACCTCAGCACCATGGAACTGAACTCTTCTCAGGCTGAGGACTGACCACCTCAGCACCATGGAGACTGAACTCTCTCCAGGCTGAGGACTGACCACCTCAGCACCATGGAGCTGAACTCTTCTCCAGGCTGAGGGACTGACCACCTCAGCACCATGGAGCTGAACTCTTCTCCAGGCTGAGGGACTGACCACCTCAGCACCATGGAACTGAACTCTACTCCAGGCTGAGGACTGACCACCTCAGCACCATGGAACTGAACTCTTCTCCAGGCTGAGGGACTGACCACCTCAGCACCATGGAACTGAACTCTTCTCCAGGCTGAGGGACTGACCACCTCAGCACCATGGAACTGAACTCTACTCCAGGCTGAGGGACTGACCACCTCAGCACCATGGAACTGAACTCTACTCCAGGCTGAGGGACTGACCACCTCAGCACCATGGAGCTGAACTCTTACTCCAGGCTGAGGGACTGACCACCTCAGCAACCATGGAACTGAACTCTTCTCCAGGCTGAGGGACTGACCACCTCAGCACCATGGAGCTGAACTCTTCTCCAGGCTGAGGGACTGACCACCTCAGACCATGGAACTGAACTCTTCTCCAGGCTGAGGGACTGACCACCTCAGGACCATGGAACTGAACTCTTCTCCAGCTGAGGACTGACCACCTCAGGACCATGGAACTGAACTCTTCTCCAGGCTGAGGGACTGACCACCTCAGCACCATGGAGCTGAACTCTTCTCCAGGCTGAGGGACTGACCACCTCAGCACCATGGAGCTGAACTCTTCTCCAGGCTGAGGGACTGACCACCTCAGCACCATGGAACTGAACTCTTCTCCAGGCTGAGGGACTGACCACCTCAGCACCATGGAGCTGAACTCTTCTCCAGGCTGAGGGACTGACCACCTCAGGACCATGGAACTGAACTCTTCTCCAGGCTGAGGGACTGACCACCTCAGCACCATGGAACTGAACTCTTCTCCAGGCTTAGGGACTGACCACCTCAGCACCATGGAACTGAACTCTTCTCCAGGCTGAGGGACTGACCACCTCAGCACCATGGAACTGAACTCTTCTCCAGGCTGAGGGACTGACCACCTCAGCACCATGGAGCTGAACTCTTCTCCAGGCTGAGGGACTGACCACCTCAAATATTCTTTTCCTCCAAGGTTGATGGACTGATTACATCATCTTCATTTCACTACTACACCTTTGCTCAGACCTCTGCAACACAGTAGGGATGTATCGGATGTGAAAAATTTAGATATCCGGTATGCGGATGTGTATACGGATGTCTTACTTACTTATTTTGCGGATGCGGATGCGGATATCTGCTTACAGCAAAATACGGATGCGGATGCGGATTCGGATATCTGTTTACAGTAAAATACGGATGCGGATGCGGATATCTGCTTACAGTAAAATGCGGATGCGGATGCGGATTACGGATGTCACATCTTGACATCCGGGCGGATGCGGATGCGGATTTTGCAAGACAGTCATAAAACACCTGATTTTTTTTTTTACCACATGGCAAATACTTCCATTACATAATACTTTTAATACATAATACTTTTATTACATAATCAATTGACATTTGCTTAATACTTAAAGTTTATGATTGGAAGGTTTTTCTTCAAGAATAACAGTTTCTCTGCATTTTCTGCCAGAAGTCGTTTTCGTTTGTTTGGCTTTATCAAGTCACAAACACATCTCATATCTGTTTGTGACTGAGATCTGTTTGTCACAAACAGATCTCAGTCCAATACAAAGGAGAATGGGTTTGATTGGTGTCGTGGGTGCGGGAGTGAATTCTTGGGTAGCTTTGGGTAGTGGTGATTTGATAAGGACCTGCCTTGCATGGGCCAGTAGGACTGCTGCAGTGTTCCTCCATAAGAACATAAGAAAGGAGGAACACTGCAGCAGGCCTGTTGGCCCATACTAGGTAAGTCCTTCACAATCCATTCCACTAACAATATTTTCCCACTCAAATCCAACCCCTCTCACTCATGTGTTTATCCAACCTAATATGTTTATCAAACGCTATTTACATCCCTATATTATTTCCATTTATACACCTCCACAGTGGAAATAAATGGTATAAAATACCGACACAATGGAAAAATAAACACATAAGCAGTATAATGTGATCCTTTATTGACAACGTTTCGCCCACGCAGTGCTTTATCTAGTCACAGACAGATCTACTGTCTGTGACTCGATAAAGCCCACTGCGTGGGCGAAACGTTGTCAATAAAGGATCACATTATACTGCTTATGTGTTATTTTTCCACACCTCCACAGTGTTACTGTGTGTGTCTCTCACACATATGCAGATGAATGGTTCAGAGAACCGACATGTTGATAAATTAGACACAGATGCAACACTTGGGTATCTTTATTAAGGAAACGTTTCGCCACATAGTGGCTTCATCAGTCCAATACAACGGAGAAGGGTATAATCAGTCCCTTAGCCTTGACCCAATGTTGTCAGTCCATCAATCTTGATAATAATACAACATATGTGTGAAGAAGTGACTTATATACCGTAGGCAGGAGAGGTGCAGCAGTAGTAGGAGGTGTCACATTTGACCAATGTGGAAGTAGGTGGTGGCCAAGGGTTAGGCAAGTGAAGAATTCCCTGTATTAAGATACCAAGATGTTGCTGTGTCAGACAGCATCTCCAGGCTGAGGGACTGATTACCTCAAACTCCTGTTCTTCACGATTCTCCTTTGTATGGACTGATGAAGCCACTGTGTGGCGAAACGTTTCCTCAATAAAGATACATAAGAACTTAAGAAAGGAGGAACACTGCAACAGGCCTGCTGGCCCATACTAGGCAAGTCCTTCACAATCCATCCCACTAACAAAATATTTGCTCAACCTAATTTTCAATGCATATGTGTCTAATAAACACATAAGCAGTATAATTTATAATTTATTTCCATTGCATATGTGTCTAATTTATCAGCCTTGTAGGGTTAGTTTTAAATTTAGGTTGGATAAATTCATGAGTGAGAGGGGTTGGATTTGAGTGGGACTCGCACATGAGTAAATCGAATTATCAAAGCATATTTCTTGGGTAGAATTGAAAATTTGGTTGGGCAGCATACATAAGGGGGATTACCAACAAACCCCTGGCTGTCTTCAAGCAGGAACTGAACAGGCACCTAAAGTCGGTACCTGACCATCCAGGCTGTGGTTCGTACGTTGGACTGCGTGCGGCCAGCAGTAACAGCCTGGTTGATCAGGCTCTGGTCCAACATGAGGCCTGGTCACAGACCGGGCCGCAGGGGCGTTGACCCCTGGAATTCTCTCCAGGTAAACTCCAGGTTAGTGGGGTGGATTGTGAAGGACCTGCCTAGTATGGGCCAACAGGCCTTCTGCAGTGTTCCTCCTTTCTTATGTTCTTATGTTCTCTCTCTCTGCACAGGTCATTAAGTTATAATATTTGAAGCTGTAATGTTAATTTGTAAATCATAAGAACAAGTTTGTGGGAAACAAACATGCAAGCTCTGTAATTTAGGTTATAATATCCGCCACATCCGCTTTGTTTGGCGCGGATGCGGATGCGGATATTTATTTAATAGTGATTACGGATGCGGACGCGGATGCGGATGTCTCATTTAGGAAAAATACGGATGCGGATGCGGATGCGGATGTCTCATTTAGAAAAGTACGGATGCGGATGCGGATGCGGATGTCTCATTTAGAAAAAATACGGATGCGGATGCGGATGTAAGAATTTATGCGGATGCTCCGGGGATGCGGATGCGGATACGGATATCAGATACATCCCTACAACACAGTTGTTAAGTTATACCATGAATTAAGAAAAAATCCTGGACTTCACCTTACGAAACAGACGAAACAAATGCGATAGTAATTATGGACAAGGTAGATTTTAGTGGAAAAATGAACATGTTATTAGAAGACAGGGGAACTTAGGTGCCTCTTAAGAATGTTGCACTCTTCCTGCAGACATTGAAGACGGCAGATCCTGTACAGACGTAAACACATGCCAGTGAATGAGCCTCGTCTGTGTCTCTGATCGTGCAGTGAATACCATTGCATCATGTCACTCTTGTTGGCTGGTTTGTGGTATATTTTTTCAACTTGAAATGATTAACTACGCTTGTATAAATTTTCCTCTCGGCGAAATCTCTCTCTCCCTACAGTTATGTCTTTTTCATTCATTCTTGAACACTGTCCTGATGTCTACCAGTCTTGCACATGTGTATTGCTGGCATTATGGTGTTGTACTCAGCCCAGCTCCTCTGTACTCTCAGGTATTTGCAGCTTCTCTCAGCCCATCTAGTACTGCGTTCTTACCTCCATAACCTCCATAACCTTGCCTTAACTTGTGTGATCACATCTGTAGTTCGTTGAGGTCACCCTTAAGTTTATCACTGTCCTCTAGTGTTTCTCTTCCTCTCATTATCACTGTCCTCTAGTGTTTCTCTTCCTCTCATTATCACTGTCCTCTAGTGTTCCTCTTCCTCTCATTATCACTGTCCTCTAGTGTTCCTCTTTCTCTCATTATCACTGTCCTCTAGTGTTCCTCTTTCTCTCATTATCACTGTCCTCTAAGTGTTCCTCTTTCTCTCATTATCACTGTCCTCTAGTGTTCCTCTTTCTCTCATTATCACTGTCCTCTAAGTGTTCCTCTTTCTCTCATTATCACTGTCCTCTAGTGTTCCTCTTTCTCTCATTATCACTGTCCTCTAGTGTTCCTCTTTCTCTCATTATCACTGTCCTGTAGTGTTCCTCTTTCTCTCATTATCACTGTCCTCTAGTGTTCCTCTTTCTCTCATTATCACTGTCCTCTAGTGTTCCTCTTTCTCTCGTTATCACTGTCTTCTTGTGTCCCCATTTCTCTCATTATCACTGTCCTCTTGTGTCCTCATTCCTCTCATTATAACTGTCTTCTTGTGTTCCCATTCCTTTCATTATCACTGTCCTATTGTGTCCTCATTCCTCTCATTATCACTGTCTTCTTGTGTTCCCATTCCTTTCATTATCACTGTCCTCTTGTGTCCTCATTCCTCTCATTATCACTGTCCTCTTGTGTTTCCCCTCTCATTATCACTGTCCTCTTGTGTCCCTGTTCTTCCCATTAGTTTTCCATCATCCACAAACAGCGACACATAAGACTTGATTCCCTCTGAGAGGTCTTGATTCCCTCTGAGAGGTCTTGATTCCCTCTTGAGAGGTCTTGATTCCCTCTGAGAGGACTTGATTCCCTCTGAGAGGTCTTGATTCCCTCTGAGAGGTCAGTCACAGTATTACCAAGAGTAGTGGTATGCGCGCGTGTGTTAGTGTTTGTACTGGAACATGCGTTTGTGTTCGTGTTTGTGCGCGCGTGCGGAAATGTTTTGGTAAGTGTGTGTGTTGTAAGCTATGTAAGTCTCCTTTGTTGAGCCTGAGAGAGTGATTGTGTCAGAGCAGTGGTAGTGTAAGTGAGAGCGGTGGTAGTGTGAGAACAGTGGTAGTGTAAGTGAGAACAGTGGTAGTGTAAGTGAGAGCAGTGGTAGTGTGAGAGCAGTGGTAGTGTAAGTGAAAGCAGTGGTAGTGTAAGTGAAAGCAGTGGTAGTGTAAGTGAAAGCAGTGGTAGTGTAAGTGAGAGCAGTGGTAGTGTAAGTGAGAGCAGTGGTAGTGTAAGTGAAAGCAGTGGTAGTGTGAGAACAGTGGTAGTGTAAGTGAGATCAGTGGTAGTGTAAGTGAGAGCAGTGGTAGTGTAAGTTAAAGCAGTGGTAGTGTGAGAACAGTGGTAGTGTAAGTGAGAGCAGTGGTAGTGTAAGTGAGAGCAGTGGTAGTGTAAGTGAAAGCAGTGGTAGTGTGAGAACAGTGGTAGTGTAAGTGAGAGCAGTGGTAGTGTAAGTGAGAGCAGTGGTAGTGTAAGTGAGAACAGTGGTAGTGTAAGTGAGAACAGTGGTAGTGTAAGTGAGAGCAGTGGTAGTGTAAGTGAGAGCAGTGGTAGTGTGAGAGCAGTGGTAGTGTAAGTGAGAGCAGTGGTAGTGTAAGTGAGAGCAGTGGTAGTGTAAGTGAGAGCAGTGGTAGGTAATGAGTGAGGAGCAGTGGTAGTGTAAGAGAGAGCAGTGGTAGTGTAAGTGAGAGCAGTGGTGAGTGTAAGTGAAGAGCAGTGGTAGTGTAAGTGAGAGCAGTGGTAGTGTAGAGAGCAGTGGTAGTGTAAGTGAGATAGCAGTGGTAGGTAAGTGAGAGCAGTGGTAGTAAGGAGAGCAGTGGTAGTGTAGAGAGCAGTGGTAGTGTAAGTGAGAGCAGTGGTAGTGTAAGTGAAAGCAGTGGTAGTGTAAGTGAGAACAGTGGTAGTGTAAGTGAGAACAGTGGTAGTGTAAGTGAGAGCAGTGGTAGTGTAAGTGAGAGCAGTTGTAGTGTGAGTGAGAGCAGTGGTAGTGTAAGTGCGAACAGTGGTAGTGTGAGAGCAGTGCTAGTGTGAGTGAAAGCAGTGGTAGTATGAAGAAATAGCTTTGAAGTGGTCACTCTCTCAGCTGTGAAGTGGTCACTCCCTCAGCTGTGAAGTGGTCACTCCCTCAGCTGTGAAGTGGTCACTCCCTCAGCTGTGAAGTGGTCATTCCCTCAGCTGTGAAGTGGTCACTCCCTCAGCTGTAAAGTTGTCACTCCCTCAGCTGTGAAGTGGTCACTCCCTCAGCTTTGAAGTGGTCACGTCCTCAGCTGTGAAGTGGTCACTCCCTCAGCTGTGAAGTGGTCACTCCCTCAGCTGTGAAGTGGTCACTCCCCCAGCTGTGGTCACTTCCTCAGCTGTGGTCACTCCCTCAGCTGTGGTCACTCCCTCAGCTGTGGTCACTCCCTCAGCTGTGGTCACTCCCTCAGCTGTGGTCATTCCCTCAGCTGTGGTCACTCCCCCAGCTGTGGTCACTTCCTCAGCTGTGGTCACTCCCTCATCTGTGAAGTTGTCACTCCCTCAGCTGTGGTCACTCCCTCAGCTGTGGTCACCCCCTCAGCCTCGAGAAGTGTTCAGCTCCACAAGGTACACATGTTACACATGTGTTACACATGTGTCTTAATTCTTAGTATTGTTCGCCTTTAACATAATGTGTCTTAACATTATTGTATTTTAATCTTTCATTTATAGCCTCTCGCCTTTCTGTCAATTCAGTCTTTCCCTGTCTGCTGTGACAGTTCCTCTGACAATGTTATATGTCGTTATTATGTCTCTACTGGTTCTTATATCTTTTAAAGATCTATATTTTTCAATTTCTTGTTCCTTTCTGCATGGTTGCCAATCTCTGGATGTTCTCTGACTTCTGAATATTCTGTATAACTATAGACTTCATACTGTGTCGCATGTTGACAGCCGTGTTGGATATGGTGTGGGAAGTGGGGGTGAAAGTTTGGGGAGGCCGAGTTTTGGGAGGATGGGTGGGGTTTGCAGGGTTGTGAAATGTGGGTGAATTGGCTGGAGTTGTGGGAACTCGTGGGTTTTTTGGCGGAGGGTTGTGGAAACTTGTGGGTTGTTGGGCTGGGGTTATGGATGGATTTTGGTAGACGGGAGTTGTGGGAAGGTGTGGACTGGTGGGGGTTGTGGGAAGGTGTGGGTTGGTGGGCGGGGAGTTGTGGGAAGGTGTGGACTGGCGATGGTCGTGGGAAGGTGCGGACTGACGGGGTTTGTGGGAAGGTTGGGACTTTTGGGGGTTGTGGGAAGGTATGGGTTGTTGGGGGTTGTGGAAAGGTGTGGACTGGCGGGGGCTGTGGGTGAGTGGGCAGGGGTTGTTTACCTCTCCTTCCAACGCAGAACGTGTTAGACCAAAGTGTCCCACTTATAAACAAAGTGTCTCTTCCGTCCATCAGCCCGGGGACCTGGTAAAATAAGAAGCGTCATGTACACATATTTTTATTGCGTAAACACATCTTGTATAAATATGCTCGCAATCTGCATGAAAAACAACAAGTCACAATATCAATCATAAATACCTGTTTACCAGTCTGTCAACGCATAGGCCAAACACAAGCTGATCAAAGCACAAATGATAATAAGTCAAATAAACGCTACATCACATAGAAATCTTAAGACCCGCGTAAGTATGAAGGTGCGCAACTCACTAGCAAATGACCCCTTGTTCACACAGCTTTCATGTGCAAATACCATCTAATAAGTTCACACATTACAGTCTTTAGATACCAACAACGCGATCAGGAGACAGAGTCCATTCTCGCATAGCAATGGCGGAGTTCGCAAAGCCAGGGAAATACTAAGTCTCTTCACTAATTAATACACAGAAGCATCCTCTTCCTGAGACTGAGTCCACATCAGAAAAGGCAATTTATAAATTATTTGTGTGTCGGATTTTACAGACACTCTATACAAGTGTGGGAACATGATAAGGAACATGAACAAAATATATAAAACATTGAGTCCATGATGGACATTACTGCCAAAACCTGAGGCAACACATGAATAAAAATAAGAGTCCACGCAATAGACAAACAGTAGACTACAGACACAAAACTGCTTCGAAATTCCAGGTCCCAGGAATGAGTGTAAGGTGTGTGTGTGTAGAGACAGAGCATTCTAGTTCACGTCCTTCCCTGGCCTACGACGAAACAACTGACCTCTGAGTGAGTGGAGGTTACACCTGGCAGGTTGCCAAACTGTGGCCACGTCCACTGCTCCTCTCAAGAGTTGACTGTTGCTGTAAAATGGTGACAAGAAATTCCTCGGGCTCACTCACTGTTACAAATTAATGTCGAGTCTATCATACAGTAATACTAAAAAAATGGCAAACCTAGCGAAAGTAATATGGAGTATTACAACAAAAGTCCTGGACATTACCTCAGCTGTTATTGATAGGTAACTCTTGTTACAATAACAGTCCTAACAGTAAACATTGATAATTGCAGACCAACCAAGCGCCCAATAATTTTCAGATGTAGTTACAGTGGGTTAGTTGACGGGGGTTGTGGAAGGTGTGGGTGAGCAAGGGATTGTGGGAAGGTGTGGGTGGGTGAGCAACGGATTGTGGGAAGGTGTGGGTGGGTGAGCAAAGGGTTGTGGGAAGGTGTGGGTGGGTGAGCAAAGGGTTGTGGGAAGGTGTGGGTGGGTGGGGTGTGAGGGGTGCGTCACGTGTTCTGGTCTACGCAGCTACCAAACGTTTACTAATCTCTTGTTCATTGTTTCCTAATGTTTATCCTGTGAACCTGCCAGCCTGCCTGCCTGCCTGCCTGCCTGCCTGTCTGCCTGCCTGCCTGCCTGCTCTGGCTCCTGCTGCTTGATGCCTTGTGTTGGTGTGGAAGAGCCTGCGCTTTCCCTAGTCTAATTACCTATTAACAAAATATCTACGCTCACTCGGTTTAACCTGGAATAATTTCGCTTGCAATCAACACGCAGAGTATTTCCTGCCTGGCACATGGCTGTTGCCGCTGTCGTTTCTGTTACCGCTGTCGTGGCTGTTGCCGCTGTCGTAGCTGTTACCGCTGTCGTGGCTGTTGCCGCTGTCGTGGCTGTTGCCGCTGTCGTAGCTGTTACCGCTGTCGTGGCTGTTGCCGCTGTCGTGGCTGTTGCCGCTGTCGTGGCTGTTGCCGCTGTCGTTGCTGTTGCCACTTTTGCTTGTGAATCACAAACTCTGTTTTCACTCGTGTTTGTTGTGTAAGCTAGTTTTGAACCCTGAGTCTACTTATATTAGCTTTATGCTGGAGGATTTGGCTTCATTACGGTCATGCAGGAGCTGGTATTGAAACCTATGTCGTCTTGGGTTTCGATACTGCTAATCCATGGAGTCTACAGCGAGGGGGTTCAGGGTATGGGCAGTATCAAGTGCATTAATGGACGGTGTTGGTGAGGTTGGTGGCAGTAATGAGTGTTGGAGAGGTGGGTGGTGTTGGAGAGTTGGGTGACAGTAGGGCGGTGTGGACGATTGGCGGCGGAGGCTTCAAGGACTCAGGCAGCCAGGCACGAACATCCTGCCTCGAGTGAGCCTTTATCATGTACACAGTTCTTCTCTGGACTGCCTCAGTGGTAGAGGCTGCCGCTCACTGCCTCTGTGGCTAAGGCTGGTGCTTCGCTGCCTCTGTGGCGAAGGCTTATGCTCGCTGCCTCTGGCGGAGGCTGCCGCTCGCTGCCTCACACCATCGTAATTAAAATTATTGTTGACGCGCACAACATTGCGATAAGTGAACAGGAAAACTGAAGTTTGTTTAATGCTGTGTTATCAAGAAGGTCGACTAAGTATTATGTGAAGGAAGTGCGTTGGTGACCCTGTGTCGGGGTCTAAGCCAGGTGAAGCTGTTATCTACAGAAATACCATTAACAATAACGGTGATTACCGTATTTTTTATAAAATTAGTACGTGTGTTTACAGATATTTTGTTTATAAGAAGCATTAAACTCGTGTGCGTTATTTAACACAGTAGTGGAGGCTCGGCCCTCCGTCTGCTTTCCCGTGTCTAGCTTGAGGTAGCACTCCACAGTGATTTTTCGAGTGAAGGGCGAGCAGAAATAGCAACAGAGAGATTAGGTAGCCTTAAGGCATTGCAAATACCACACTACCTGGAGGAGAATGTGGTAGCCAAGGAGTAAGTAAGGAGGGGGACGTGTAGTGGACAGGAGGGGGGCGGTGTTTGATAGTGTGAGCGCCCTGGAGGAGTGGAAGGAGACAGAGGGGTGAGTGAGGGTGTGATTGACGCAAGACTTGCCATGACAAGACCTGAGTCAACACCTTCAGTCTCTGGCCAAGTTTGTACCAGCTAGACGCTACCAGTGAGGAGCTGGGAATCTCCACGCCAGGATAGTGTGCTCTGAGTGCCTACTGTTGGATGATAGACCTCTTGGTGGCGTGCCAAATGCGTTACATGACGTTAAGTGTTAGTGTCAGTGCCCCGAGGCACCTTCCAGTGATGAGAATACTGGCCCCAGTGGCAGAGTGTAAAAAAAAAGTGACACTGGCTATTATATACATTACTAATGTCCTTCAAGTGATTTCTGTGAAGTGTAAGGACACTGTATCAAGATATATTGTACTTAAGTGTGTTGTAATGGTCAGTAAAATGCCAGTGAGAGTGTTTAATATGTAGGGAAGTGGCAGTGCATTGCTTCGTTGACAGTGAGGTGGCAAAGGCGTGCATAATGTGCTTTAAGAGAAGTAGAATTGATAGTCAATTGTAGTGTTGAGTGAAAAGATAGTCTGTATAATAATTTACCCCGTGGCATCGATCTAACTAATATTGAAGAAAGTGGCAGTGGACCAAGTAATGATGGGTGAAGTGGTTAAGGAATATGCAATTTCTTGGTGAAATAGGACTGAAATACGTAATGCTGAGGCAAGTGGTAGTGGACTAAGTGAAGCAAAGGTGGCAGTAGAGTAACCAGTAAGTGGAGTGTTAAAAAAATCTAAAGTTGGTAAACTTAACGAGTGAATCAACGTGGAATTACTCTGGTGATACTAACACAGAATCCATCTGCAGCACTGAAGCAAAGGTAGTATATACTGGACAAGATTTATGTGTGTAGAGCTTTGCCAAATCACACTTCGCGATGAACCTCTGCGCAGAGCGAAACGTCGGCACAGCGAAAGCTTGTCGTGCAGCGTGTCGCTTCTACACATCTGTGGCAGGATTCAAGTCAAAGCTGACACAGACATATTGACAGAGTCTCCAGTTGCGTGTGAAGACGCTACCATGATGGGAACTATCACCAGTGTCTCCTCAGGGAGGAACTTAGCTGTGTCTTCCCCACTTAATATACTCCAGTGTCGCGCACACAACACGTCCTCACACCACTGGATGTGTGTTAATGTAGCCGAGGCTGCCCAGCCTTCTGGGTACTGTCCTCTATTATCATTTCCTGTGAAGTTTTACCCAATAACAGTAGAAGAATGTTACCTGGAATGTTACTCTGAGTTGTGTAATAACATCTGGCGTGACCTCTGTGGTGATGGTGTGACCGTTGTGGTGATGGTGTGACCGCTGTGGTGATGGTGTGACCGTTGTGGTGATGATGGGACTGCTGTGGTGATGGTGTGATCATTGTGGTGATGATGGGACTGCTGTGGTGATGGTGTGACTGCTGTGGTGATGGTGTGACCGCTGTGGTGATGTGTCCGTTGTGGTGATGGTGTGACTGTTGTGGTGATGATGTGACCGTTGTGGTGATGATGTGACCGCTGTGGTGATGGTGTGACCGCTGTGGTGATGGTGTGACCGTTGTGGTGATGGTGTGACCGTTGTGGTGATGGTGTGACCATTGTGGTGATGATGGGACTGCTGTGGTGATGGTGTGACTGCTGTGGTGATGGTGTGACCGTTGTGGTGATGTGACCGTTGTGGTGATGGTGTGACATATTGTGGTGATGATGGGACTGCTGTGGTGATGGTGTGACCGTTGTGGTGATGATGGGACTGCTGTGGTGATGGTGTGACTGCTGTGGTGATGGTGTGACCGCTTTGGTGATGTGACCATTGTGGTGATGGTGTGACCGTTGTGGTGATGGTGTGACCGCTGTGGTGATGATGTGACCGTTGTGGTGATGGTGTGACCGTTGTGGTGATGGTGTGACCATTGTGGTGATGATGGGACTGCTGTGGTGATGGTGTGACTGCTGTGGTGATGGTGTGACCGCTGTGGTGATGTGACCGTTTTGGTGATGGTGTGACCGCTGTGGTGATGGTGTGACCGTTGTGGTGATGATGGGACTGCTGTGGTGATGGTATGACCGTTGTGGTGATGGTGTGACCGTTGTGGTGATAGTGTGACTGCTGTGGTGATGGTGTTACTGCTGTGGTGATGGTGTGACCGCTGTGGTGATGATGTGACCGTTGTGGTGATGGTGTGACCGTTGTGGTGATGATGGGACTGCTGTGGTGATGGTGTGACCGTTGTGGTGATGGTGTGACCGTTGTGATGATGTGACCGTTGTGGTGATGGTGTGACCATTGTGGTGATGATGGGACTGCTGTGGTGATGGTGTGACCGTTGTGGTGATGGTGTGACCGCTGTGGTGATGATGTGACCGTTGTGGTGATGGTGTGACCGTTGTGGGGATGGTGTGACCATTGTGGTGATGATGGGACTGCTGTGGTGATGGTGTGACTGCTGTGGTGATGGTGTGACCGCTGTGGTGATGTGACCGTTGTGGTGATGGTGTGACCGCTGTGGTGATGGTGTGACCGTTGTGGTGATGATGTGACCGCTGTGGTGATAGTGTGACTGCTGTGGTGATGGTGTGACCGCTGTGGTGATGGTGTGACCGTTGTGGTGATAGTGTGACTGCTGTGGTGATGGTGTGACTGTTGTGGTGATGGTGTGACTGCTGTGGTGATGATGTGACCGTTGTGGTGATGGTGTGACCGTTGTGGTGATAGTGTGACTGCTGTGGTGATGGTGTTACTGCTGTGGTGATGGTGTGACCGCTGTGGTGATGATGTGACCGTTGTGGTGATGGTGTGACCGTTGTGGTGATGATGTGACCGCTGTGGTGATGGTGTGACCGTTGTGGTGATGGTGTGACCGCTGTGGTGATGGTGTGACTGTTGTGGTGATGGTGTGACCACTGTGGTGATGTGATCGTTGTGGTGATGATGTGACCGTTGTGGTGATGATGTGACCGCTGTGATGATGGTGTGATCGCTGTGGTGATGATGTGACCACTGTGGTGATGATGTGACCACTGTGGTGATGGTGCATCGCCTGCCCAGTCTTTTGCTTTCGTAGGGAGTAATTTCTGTGTGCAGATTAGAGACCATTCCTTCTAGGATTTTTGCAAGTGTAAATTATGATGTATCTCTCTCGCCTGCGTTCCAGTGAGTACAAGTCAAGTGCTTCCAAGCGTTCCCAGTAGTTAAGGTGTTTGACGGAACTTATATGTGCAGTACTTATATGTTAATGTACATCAGTAGTCCAGCCTAGAGAGAACAAGTGATTTGAAAAGGATAATCATTGGCTTGGCATCTCTTGTTTTGAACGTTCTCATTATCCATCCTATCATTTTCTTCGCAGATGTAATAGTGGCACTGTTGTGATCCTTGAAGGTGAGATCCTCAGACATTACTACTCCCAGGTCCTTCACATTACTTTTCCACTCTATTGTGTGATTAATGTTTGTAGTATACTCGGTCCTAGCTATTATTTCCTCCAGTTTTCCATAACGGAGTAGTTGGAATTTGTCTTCATTGAACATCATATTGTTCTCCGTTGTCCATTGGAAAACTTGGTTTATATATTCTTGGAGATTTACCGTGTCCTCAATGGATGACACTCTCATGCAGGTCCTAGTATCGTCTACAAAGGATGATACAGTGCTATGGTTTACATCTGTCTATGTCTGATATGACGATGAGCAACAGGATAGGGGCGAGTACTGTGCCTTGTGGAACAGAGCTTTTCACTGTGGCAGCTTCCGATTTAACTCTGTTTACCACTATTATTTGTGTTCGATTGGTTAGAAAATTGAAGATCTATCTGCCTACTTTGCCAGTTATCCCTTTAGCACGCATTTTGTGTACTATTACATCATGATCACACTTGCCAAAGGCTTTTGCAAAATCTGTGTATACTACATCTGCATTGTCTGTCTTCCAGTGCATCCAAGACCATATCATAGTGATCCAATAGTTGCAAGAGGCAGGAGCGACCTGCCCTGAACCCATGTTGCCCTGGATTGTGTAGTTTTGGGGAATCCAAGTGGTTTGCAATCCTGCTTCATAGAACTCTTTCAAAGATTTTTTATGACGGGGGATGTTAGAGCTATTGGTCTATAGTTCTTATCTATTGCTTTGCTGCCCCCTTTATGGAGTGGCTATAGTATGCCCATTGTTGTAATGGAGTGACCACTGTGATGGTGTGACCACTGCGATGGTGTGACCACTGTGGTGGTGTGACCATTGTGGTGATGGTGTGACCACTGTGATGGTGTGATCACTGTGGTGATGGTGTGATCACTGTGGTGATGGTGTGACCACTGTGGTGATGGTGTGACCACTTTGGTGATGAGAGGTATTGAAGTTTGTTCCCTTCCCTTCCATGACCCATTGTTCCCTTCACCATCATGAACCCCATGTTCCCTTCACCATTATGAACCTCGTGTTCCCTTCACCATTATGAACCTCGTGTTCCCTTCACCATCATGAACCCCATGTTCCCTTCACCATCATGAACCCCATGTTCCCTCCACCATCATGAACCCCATGTTCCCTTCACCATTATGAACCTCGTGTTCCCTTCATCATCATGAACCTCGTGTTCCCTTCACCATCATGAACTCCATGTTACCTTCACCGTCATGAACCCACTGTTCCCTTCACCATCATGAACCTACTGTTCCCTTCACCATCATGAACCCCATGTTCCCTTCACCATCATGAACCCCATGTTCCCTTCACCATCATGAACCCCATGTTCCCTTCACTATCATGAACCCCATGTTCCCTTCACCATCATGAACCTCGTGTTCCCTTCACCATCATGAACCTTGTGTTACCTTCACCATCATGAACCTTGTGTTACCTTCACCATCATGAACCTTATGTTACCTTCACCATCATGAACCTTGTGTTACCTTCACCATCATGAACCTTGTGTTACCTTCACTATCATGAACCTTGTGTTACCTTCACCATCATGAAGCTTGTGTTACCTTCACCATCATGAACCTTGTGTTACCTTCACCATCATGAACCTTATGTTACCTTCACCATCATGAACCTTGTGTTACCTTCACCATCATGAACCTACTGTTACCTTCACCATCATGAACCTTGTGTTACCTTCACCATCATGAACCTTGTGTTACCTTCACCATCATGAACCTACTGTTACCTTCACCATCATGAACCTTGTGTTACCTTCACCATCATGAACCTTATGTTACCTTCACTATCATGAACTTTGTGTTACCTTCACCATCATGAATCTTGTGTTACCTTCACCATCATGAACCTTATGTTACCTTCACTATCATGAACCTTGTGTTACCTTCACCATCATGAACCTTGTGTTACCTTCACCATCATGAACCTATTGTTACCTTCACCATCATGAACCTTGTGTTACCTTCACCATCATGAACCTTGTGTTACCTTCACCATCATGAACCTTATGTTACCTTCACCATCATGAACTTTGTGTTACCTTCACCATCATGAACCTTGTGTTACCTTCACCATCATGAACCTTGTGTTACCTTCACCATCATGAACCTTGTGTTACCTTCACCATCATGAAGCTTGTGTTACCTTCACCATCATGAACCTTGTGTTACCTTCACCATCATGAACCTTGTGTTACCTTCACCATCATGAACCTTGTGTTACCTTCACCATCATGAACCTTGTGTTACCTTCACCATCATGAACCTTGTGTTACCTTCACCATCATGAATCTTGTGTTACCTGGACCCTCATGAACCTTGTGTTACCTTCACCATCATGAACCTTGTGTTACCTTCACTATCATGAACCTTGTGTTACCTTCACCATCATGAACCTTATGTTACCTTCACCATCATGAACCTTGTGTTACCTTCACCATCATGAACCTTGTGTTACCTTCACCATCATGAATCTTGTGTTACCTTCACCATCATGAACCTACTGTTACCTTCACCATCATGAACCTTGTGTTGCCTTCACTATCATGAACCTTGTGTTACCTTCACCATCATGAACCTTGTGTTACCTTCACTATCATGAACCTACTGTTACCTTCACCATCATGAACCTTGTGTTACCTTCACCATCATGAATCTTGTGTTACCTTTACCATCATGAACCTACTGTTACCTTCACCATCATGAACCTTGTGTTACCTTCACTATCATGAACCTACTGTTACCTTCACCATCATGAACCTTGTGTTACCTTCACCATCATGAATCTTGTGTTACCTTCACCATCATGAACCTTGTGTTACCTTCACCATCATGAATCTTGTGTTACCTTCACCCTCATGAACCTACTGTTACCTTCACCATCATGAACCTCGTGTTCCCTTCACCATCATGAACCTTGTGTTACCTTCACCATCATGAACCTTGTGTTACCTTCACCATCATGAACCTTGTGTTACCTTCACCATCATGAACCTTATGTTACCTTCACCATCATGAACCTACTGTTACCTTCACCATCATGAACCTTGTGTTACCTTCACCATCATGAATCTTGTGTTACCTTCACCATCATGAACCTTGTGTTACCTTCACCATCATGAACCTTGTGTTACCTTCACCATCATGAATCTTGTGTTACCTTCACCATCATGAACCTACTGTTACCTTCACCATCATGAACCTTGTGTTGCCTTCACTATCATGAACCTTGTGTTACCTTCACCATCATGAACCTTGTGTTACCTTCACCATCATGAACCTTATGTTACCTTCACCATCATGAACCTTGTGTTACCTTCACCATCATGAATCTTGTGTTACATTCACCATCATGAACCTACTGTTACCTTCACCATCATGAACCTTGTGTTACCTTCACTATCATGAACCTACTGTTACCTTCACCATCATGAACCTTGTGTTACCTTCACCATCATGAATCTTGTGTTACCTTCACCATCATGAACCTTGTGTTACCTTCACCATCATGAATCTTGTGTTACCTTCACCATCATGAACCTACTGTTACCTTCACCATCATGAACCTTGTGTTACCTTCACCATCATGAACCTACTGTTACCTTCACCATTATGAACCTACTGTTACCTTCACCATCATGAACCTTGTGTTACCTTCACCATCATGAATCTTGTGTTACCTTCACCATCATGAACCTACTGTTACCTTCATCATGAACCTACTGTTACCTTCACCATCATGAACCTACTGTTACCTTCTTCATGGTGGGTCAGATGGAAAGAGTTTCAAGACCTTCGGTTATACTTTTGCTTTCCGTGTGTGTGTACTCACCTAGTTGTGGTTGCAGGGGTCGATCCACAGCTCCTGGCCCCGCCACATCACTGGTCGTTATTAGGTCACTCTTCCTGTTCCTTCTTCCTATTCCTGTGTGTGTGTGTGTGTGTCTGTACTCGCCTATTTCTGGTTCGCTGTTTTGAGTTGTTTCGAACCTCATCACCTGGTCTTGTTCTCTTCCTCTTCTTCTTGTCCAAAATAACTTCTCATTAACGTCTTTTTAATCCATGTATTGTTTCTGCTTGTGCAGTGTTGCATTGTGTTACTGTGAGATTGTACAAGTGTTGCCTTGGGGTTATTATGCATACCTCACCTCCACGTGTTTCTTAAATGTGTGTGAATCATCACTATTGTTCAGTGTGTTCAGTCATTGTGGCTTCACTCGTCCTGAACACTCTGCTGATCTCTCTGCATTGCCATTACAAACATGTTCCAGCTGTATTTATTATCTCTGATGGTAACGGGTTGAAGAATCGTAAATCACGGATGATGATGCGGTGTTCTCTTACTGTGTCGCAGGCGCCCCTGCTTTCCACTCTGTTTATTCTACTCTTTCTCAGATGTGTGTCACTCAAGTAAGCTGTGCAGTGTAAATCTGACCTCCAAGGATTGTCCATTCTTCCATGTATGTGTTACCAGGTATCTTGTTGCAGAGTACCTCACAAGTGCTCTCACACATTCCCACTAGTTTAGGCATTTTATTAATTCTTTGCTGGCAGTGAACAACCGTTGTACGTGTTCCAGCTCTGATGTCTCGCCTGCTGGACAAGGTATTAACAGTGAACACAGAACAATATTCCAGACGTAAGAGTATATTTGAATAGTATTGATAACTGAGACACTTGTACAATATCTGGGAATCTTTATTCTGGATACTCAAATATTACACAAGTGTCTCATTTATCAACTTGTCGGGTTTCTAAACCATTTAAAATGAGTTGGGCAAATATTTTTGTTTGTGGGTTTGGGCTTGAGAAGGACCTGCCTAGTATGGGCCAGTAGGCCTGCCGCAGTGTTCCTCCGTTCTTATAAGAACATAAGAAAGAAGGAACACTGCAGCAGGCCTACTGGCCCATGCGAGGCAGGTCCAAATCTCCAACGGCTTAAGCCAATGCCCCGACCCAGCCAGGTCAGGTTACATTCACTTAAGGAAGGAGCACTGCATCTGACCTAGTAGCACAACCTAGTCAGGACCAATTCACACCCAACCGCACCCACTCATATAATTGTCCAGCCGACCACCTGGTCAGGTCACTTCCACTTAAGGAATTAGTACAGGTCAGGTTACATTCACTTAAGGAAGGAGCACTGCATCTGACCTAGTACAAGCTCACACCCATCCACACCCACTCATGTATTTATCTAACCTATTTTTAAAACTACACAACGTCTTAGCATCTATGACGGTACTCGGGAGTTTGTTCCACTCATCCACAACTCTATTACCAAACCAGTGCTTTCCTATATCCTTCCTGAATCTGAACTTTTCCAACTTGAAACCATTGCTGCGAGTCCTGTCTTGGTTGGATATTTTCAGCACGCTATTTACATCCCTTTGTTTATTCCTGTTTTCCATTTGTACACCTCAATCATATCCCCCTAATTCTACGCCTTTCTAGAGAGTGCAGATTCAGGGCCCTCAGTCTATCCTCATAGGGAAGATTTCTGATACATGGGATCAACTTTGTCATCCTCCTCTGTACGTTTTCCAGTGCATTTATATCCATTCTGTAATACGGTGACCAGAACTGTGCAGCATAATCTACATGAGGCCTAACCAAAGATATATAGAGTTGAAGAACAACCTGAGGACTTCTGTTATTTATACTTCTTGATATGAAGCCAAGGATTCTGTTAGCTTTATTGCGAACACTTATGCACTGTTGTCTAGGCTTCAGATTACTACTAACCAGAACTCCTAAATCCTTCTCGCAATTACAAGTAATAAGATCTATATTATTCAGCTTATATGTGGCATGGTTATTGTCCTGCCCAACATTTAGAACTTTGCATTTGTTTACATTAAACTGCATCTGCCACTTCTCCGACCACTGCATCAGTCTATTCAAATCATCCTGGAGTGCTCTAATGTCCTCGTTTGAATGAATTGGACGGCCTATTTTGGTGTCATCAGCAAATTTACTTATGCTACTATTTATTCCCTCATCTATGTCGTTTATGTAAATTGTAAACAACAGGGGCCCAAAACTGACCCCTGTGGAACACCGCTTGAGACACGCCCCCATTCTGATTTCTCTCCATTTATGCAAACTCTCTGCCGCCTATTAGTCAACCATGCCTCTACCCAGGAAAAAATTTCTCCTCCTATTCCGTGTGCCTTAAGTTTCCTCAGTAGCCTCTGATGTGGAACTTTATCGAAAGCCTTACTGAAGTCCATATACACAATATCATATTCATTACCATGATCTACTTCCTCAAACACCTTAGTGAAAAAGTTAGTAAATTCGTAAGACATGAACGCCCCTTTGTAAAACCGTGTTGAGATTCATTAATCAATTTATGCTTTTCAAGATGGCTACGAATTGCCTCGGCAATTATTGATTCCATAAATTTACCAACTATGGAGGTAAGGCTTATTGGTCTATAGTTCAAAGCTAAGGACCTGTCACCTGCCTTGTAAATAGGTATTACATTTGCCCTTTTCCACTTGTCTGGCACTATGCCAGTTTGTAGTGATATATTGAAAAGATTTGCCAAAGGTTTGCTAAGTTCCTCTTTACATTCCTTTAAAACTCTTGCAAACAGTTCATCAGGGCCTGGGGATTTGTTAGGTTTTAATTTCTCTATTTGTCTGAGGACCATGTCACTAGTTACCGCAATCGAGCATAGTCTGTTATCTTCCAGTTCTACATAATTTTCTTATTTATTCACATGACTATTCTTGCTGAGAAAGATTTCATAATCCAGACTGTTATTTTCTTGGCCTTCGCTGTGGTTACCTTCTCGTGTTTTCTGATATGTCATTTTGTATGATCATTGATCATGTCTTATACATTATACATTTCTTATACATTATACATTTCTTATACATTATACATTTCTTATACATTATACATTTCTTATACATTATACATTTCTTATACATGGGATGGCCGGTCTGTGTCTCGTATCCTGCTCTCGTTTTTTTAACCAGAAATTTTTAAAGGGGTGGAGGGGTAAGCCAGTTGAAGGCCTCGGGTGTATGACCAAAAGCTCCAGCTGCGGGTCATCATATGACTAAGACCCGCGTCAGGAAACACTTGTCCTGTTTCCTGACAAATCCTACGTAACCTGTCTCGTTTTTAAACCATTTTTTTCTCATGGCTAAGCAGGTGGAGGTTGCCACAGATAAGTATTAGTTTTTACACCGCTGTCCACAGACACTCTTTGTTGTCGCCTTTTTCTGTCATTTTTCTGCGTCCTCTACTGAGGCGACTTTCGTTCATAATTTAGCATCGTAAACAATGTATGGTGTTGAGCAGTGAGTAACAATGAAGGTGCCAGGAGTGTACCTAGTGGTAGTGAACTCTTTACTTCTTGTTTTACTGCTACCCTTTCCTGTCTTCTGTTTTAGAATTTTGAATAATCATTTCCTTATACTTTCTATTACACCTGTTGACTTCATTTTAGAGGCTATTTTTTCACGGCCACATTCGTCAGTTGAGATGTAAAACCCGTGTACACAACCCCCTGCATTCTCATCGTGTTCCAGTACTGTGAGTGCCTCCTTGTTGTCTGTGATAGGCAGGATCTTCCAGCTCTAAAGTGATCCTGGGTCACAGGGCTCTTGCAATTCTATAACACCGGTAACTTTCCTTCATAACACCCTCAAAATACTTTCGTGATGTGTGATGCTGGTGCTACTGACCTGTAGTGCTTTTTTTTTAGCTATTCCTGTACTGCCTCCTGTGTGTAGTGGAGTTAAGTCTGCTGTTTCAGGGCCTCTGGAATTTCCTATGTCCAAAGTCTTTCTCTTCAAAGTTCGCTGACTGCTGTTGCTTGTGGTATTTTGCCAATACAGAGTGCATGGGTATGTTATCGTTTTTGTCCCCGTATGCAGAGTCTTGTTTGAGTGTTTTCTCTCTCTCTCTCTCTTCTCTCTATATATATATATATATATATATATATATATATATATATATATATATATATATATATATATATATATATCTTATCTCTCTCTCTCTCTCTCTCTCTCTCTCTCTCACACTTTTATATTTGTGTTCACTTTCTTCTGTTGTGAAAATTTAACTCAGTAAAGTACTTCAGTATCTCCTTTATTATTATTTTTAATTCTTGTGAATTCTTTCGTTAATCTTTCTCGAGTATTTCCTCAGTGGAACATGTTCTGTACAGACTGTGTATGCTTCTGTACAGACTGTGTATGCTTCTGTACAGACTATGCATGGTTCTGTACAGACTATGTATGGTTCTGTACAGACTGTGTATGCTTCTGTACAGACTGTGTATGCTTCTGTACAGACTGTGTATGCTTCTGTACAGACTATGTATGGTTCTGTACAGACTGTGTATGCTTCTGTACAGACTGTGTATGCTTCTGTACAGATTGTGTATGCTTCTGTACAGACTGTGTATGCTTCTGTACAGACTGTGTATGCTTCTGTACAGACTGTGTATGCTTCTGTACATACTGTGTCTGCTTCTGTACAGACTGTGTATGCTTCTGTACAGACAGTGTATGCTTCTGTACAGACTGTGTATGCTTCTGTACAGACTGTGTATGCTTCTGTACAGACTGTGTATGCTTCTGTACATACTGTGTATGCTTCTGTACAGACTATGTATGCTTCTGTACAGACTGTGTATGCCTCTGTACAGACTGTGTATCTGTACTCATCTTGTACAGGCATGGTTCTGGAGTTAGGAGTGTTCAGACCTGGTTCCTCAGGATATATGAACCTTTTTTCACAGTGAGTATTTTTAAATATTTATCCATGTTGTATTTGTGATGATGTTTTTGATTAGTTCCTAATTCATCTTCATAATATAATCTAGGACAATACCTGTTCTGGTCTGCGCTATTATCTTCTCATTCAACAAGCTTTTGTTGCAAAGTCTGTGTAGCTCTCTGTCATGCGATTGTTTATCTACGATCTATGAAGTAGACGTAGATAAACAATCGTAGATAAATGTAGATTCTACGTTACTCTCCTATGTTATCTCTTATTTCCACTTAAAAATGGCATATTAATACGTATATCATACGAGGATAATATTTGGTGCAGTATTTTAGTGTTTCTAGGCAGTTTTCGATATTTCGTCTCTGTTCAGTGGATTTCCTCTGTTGTTACCGACGCTGGTTTGTATACGAGGATAATTACCAGTTTCTTGTTTTCAACTTTGAGTCCTGGAGTATACCTGGAGAGGGTTTCGGGGGTCAACCCAGTCCCAGTACTTTTACCATATCATTTCATTTGGGTTGCTCCAAAATTCCCAAGTAGGGGTTCCGTGAAGGCTTCATTGTGTCTGTTGCCACCCACAACACACCACTAACACCCAGGTACCTACTTACTGGTGATCACTCGACTAACACCCAGGTACCTACTTACTGGTGATCACTCGACTAACACCCAGGTACCTACTTACTGGTGATAAATAAGACACTTGTGCAACATTTGGGTATCTTTATTCTGGAAACGTTTCACCAGCCAGTGGCTTCTTCAGTCCAATGCAGAGAAACGGTGGACGATGAAGAGAAGTTTGAGGTAATCAGTCCCTCAACCTGGACTGAACACATCGACTCCAGGCTGAGGGACTGATTACCCGACTCCTCCTCCTCATCATCATCTACAGTTTCTATGTATTAGACTGTAGAAGCCACTGGCGCACAAGTGTCTTATTTATCATCTTGTAGGTTTTCTAAACTTTTTTTTTTACCTGCTGGGTCAACAGGGACGGCAAGTGTGAGAAAACATGCCCAACGTTTTCACTTATGACGGGGATCGAACCCGGACACTCAGTGTGTGAGGGGGGGGGGTGCTTACATTCTCCCTTCACAAGTTTGCACGTCTTCATATTTGCTTCTCACAACATCAACGTATTCCGTTCTCCGTTTTCTATGTCTGTATTTTTCTGTGATGGTTTCAGGTTTGTCTTCTCTCGGTCTCAACAACTGTTTATCTTTCTTTGAATGCATTTCTTCATCTTCTAACATCTCCTTTTTCCTCTGGTGCTGTATTCTATACTTTATCTATTGGTCTAAGTATACCGAGTACCTTGTCTCCATTCTTCTAACGTGACCCACGAAATCTTAATAACACGACTGTAAACAGAGCAGGGACTCACTTGCTCAGGGTTCGAAACCTACCCGTTCCCTGATTTACTTCTAGTCTCCTGGTCTCGTAAGTTCTGATTTGTGCAGTAACTTTTTCTTCTCAGTTATACACCAGCATGTGTATACATGGCTCAAGATTAAGCAAACAGTCAATTTGTTGGTATTTTATACCTTTTTCAACGGTATACATGACTGGTTGTTGAGTCTTGGCTCCTGGCCTCTTGCAACTTATCACATTCTTGACACTGTATGTGAAGTTTGCCTTTGCAACTTCCTTATCTAACTAAAAAAAATACTAGCCAGTGGTTCATTTGTTTTTAAGCTTGTTTTGTGATCACATACTGTGTTTGTTATCATGTCTCTTCTTTTACTGCTATCAGTCAGCGTGGGCATCTTTATCATGTCTCATCTTTTACTGTTATCAGTCAGCGTGGTCATCTTTATTATGTCTCATCTTTTACTGCTATTAGTCAGCGTGGGCATCTTTATCATGTCTCATCTTTTACTGTTATCAGTCAGCGTGGTCATCTTTATTATGTCTCATCTTTTACTGTTATCAGTCAGCGTGGTCATCTTTATCATGTCTCATCTTTTACTGTTATCAGTCAGCGTGGGCATCTTTATCATGTCTCATCTTTTACTGTTATCAGTCAGCGTGGTCATCTTTATTATGTCTCATCTTTTACTGTTATCAGTCAGCGTGGTCATCTTTATTATGTCTCATCTTTTACTGCTATCAGTCAGCGTGGTCATCTTTATCATGTCTTCTCTGTTCCTGCTATCAGTCAGCGTGGTCATCTTTATCATGTCTCATCTTTTACTGTTATCAGTCAGCGTGGTCATCTTTATCATGTCTCATCTTTTACTGCTATCAGTCAGCGTGGTCATCTTTATCATGTCTCATCTTTTACTGCTATCAGTCAGCGTGGTCATCTTTATCATGTCTCATCTTTTACTGCTATCAGTCAGCGTGGTCATCTTTATCATGTCTCATCTTTTACTGCTATCAGTCAGCGTGGTCATCTTTATCATGTCTTCTCTGTTCCTGCTATCAGTCAGCGTGGTCATCTTTATCATGTCTCATCTTTTACTGTTATCAGTCAGCGTGGTCATCTTTATCATGTCTCATCTTTTACTGCTATCAGTCAGCGTGGTCATCTTTATCATGTCTCATCTTTTACTGCTATCAGTCAGCGTGGTCATCTTTATCATGTCTCATCTTTTACTGTTATCAGCCAGCGTGGTCATCTTTATCATGTCTCATCTTTTACTGCTATCAGTCAGCGTGGTCATCTTTATCATGTCTCATCTTTTACTGCTATCAGTCAGCGTGGTCATCTTTATCATGTCTCATCTTTTACTGTTATCAGCCAGCGTGGTCATCTTTATCATGTCTCATCTTTTACTGCTATCAGTCAGCGTGGTCATCTTTATCATGTCTCATCTTTTACTGCTATCAGTCAGCGTGGTCATCTTTATCATGTCTCATCTTTTACTGTTATCAGTCAGCGTGGTCATCTTTATCATGTCTCATCTTTTACTGTTATCAGCCAGCGTGGTCATCTTTATCATGTCTCATCTTTTACTGCTATCAGTCAGCGTGGTCATGTCTTCTCTGTTCCTGCTATCAGTCTCTCAAGAGTCGCCTGGATTTCTCTCATCTCAAACACTTTATTCATATCCTTCATAATCTCCCGAATAAACTTAGTACTCACCTAATTGTGGTTGCAGGGGTCGAGACTTAGCTCCTGGCCCCCTCCTGTTCACTGACCGCTACTAGGTCCTCTCAATCCCTGCTCCATGAGCTTTATCATACCTCGTCTTAAAGCTATATATGGTTCCTGCCTCCACTACATCACTTGCCAGACTATTCCACTTCCTGACTACTCTATGACTGAAGAAATACTTCCTAACATCCTTTTGACTCGTCTGAGTCTTCAACTTACAATTGTGACCCCTTGTTTCTGTGTCCCATCTCTGGAACATCCTGTCTCTGTCCACCTTATCTATACCACGCAGTATTTTGTATGTCGTTATCATGTCTCCCCTAACCCTCCTGTCCTCCAGTGTCGTAAGACATAATTATATCACACCTTATACTTCTTCTAGTACTGCTAGTTTGGATTCCTCAATTCTTCCTTCTTAGTTTATTCTTCAAGTCTGATGTGGTGGTTATTCGTCTCAGTTATGAACGTTTGGTTACGGCGATGTTGTGTTGGTGGTGCGTAAGTCGTGACATTTAGGTGAGTACAGATAAGCACGTCTGCCTCGTACTCGGCGGACGGAGGGTCAAGCCTCCACCACGTCTTACCCTGAATTACCCACGTGGGTTTAACGCATATGTGTGTTAAATTATTATATTTATTGTATAGCATAAGTTGTATATAACGTCCGAAATGCGTTTCTTAAGGCCTCAGAAAACAGTTTGTCCGCTGACTGTTTTTGGAAGAATGGGACACTGGACACTGGACACTGGACTGTGGCTTCTTCAGTCAAATATGGAGAAAAACGTTTTTCCCTCTGTATTGAACTGAAGAAGCCACTGGATGGAGAAACGTTTTTCTCAGTAAATATCCCCAGATGTCGCCCGAGTGTCCCAGTCTTCAACTTGTCTGTCTACTCAACCATTTACATCACAACTATTTGTTTCATATGCCGCTATAGTTATAAAGATGATAAATTCCAGTAATATATTTGATGGGTTTTTTACTCTCTGATCCTCTTTCCTTTGCATTGTCAGCAGCTTCTCTCCTCCCAAGTTGAATTCTATATAGTTTTTTTTTTTCACTCCCTATCATGCTCTCTTTATTTTGCACTTATGATTGAACTCTAGTGGCCACTTTCCTGTCCATGGTTACAGGAATTTATAATTTATGTATCAGAGAGAGAGCTGGGGTTCCAGTACTGATCCCTGAGGGTCTACTTGTGAACAGCCCCATACCACCTGTCTCCCCTCTCTCTCTCTCTCTCTCTCTCTCTCTCTCTCTCTCTCTCTCTCTCTCTCTCTCTCTCTCTCTCTCTCTCTCTCTCTCTCTCTCTCTCTCTCTCTCTCTCTCTCTGTCTCTCTCTGCGGCCGTACTAGTGACCACAGACATCATGGCATCGTTGTAAAAACGGCAACATAGGTGGCTCTCTGCCGCCTTCTGTTCTCCAGGTATTCGTGAAGGGAAATTGGTGTGCGTGCGTACTCGTTGTGTGGAGTGCGTGGGTGTTGTAAGCCTCCCCCCCCCTCCCAGTAATAGCCAAGACTAGCAAAGCACCATTCTCACCCTTACTGCCGCTGTTACAGTCGCTGATAAGCAATCTTGGTCCCGCTTCGCGATATTACCCACTTGACTGATACTCACGTGGAAAACACTTTCTCCTGCCTAGTGTTTACTTCCTCCCAACTACTGCAAGGATCACAGACGGAGTCAGAGGGACAGGTTTGCCACAGAACCTGCAATGTGAGCATCGTTCTTGTAAGAGTTGTCGGCAGCTGGATAGCAAAATGGTTTGTTATCTTGGTCGTCTGTGTGGAGGTGATAACTGAGATAAGACTGATCTGTTGAGACACTTTGTTTGGATGGATAGTAGTAGTCTAGTTTGTACTGTGAAGTAGCGAGGATTGGTTTGCCAGTGTGATGCTGGTGGCACTGTCCCTGCTGGTGGCACTGTACTTGCTGGTGTTATTTGGTTATGTTGGTATTGGTAGTAACGTTAGAGCACTGTGGTAGTGGTAATGTACTGACTGCTGGTAATGTGGTGTTTGTGGTAGTAGTAGTGTGATAGTGGTAGTGTGGTAATGGTGATGGTACAACTCTTGTGATGATGGCAATGATCACTGTGGTAGTGGTAGCGAGGTGACTCGGGGTATCACTGTGGCAATGGTAGCGAGGTGACTGGGGGTATCACTGGTAGTGGACCCCAATGGAAATTAATGGACCCCAATGGAAATATGTCACGCTGACTGACTTTTTTGGGTTATCCTGGATGGTTCTCTACACATATACTGCTATGTATGATGATCTATGTAACTGTATTTGTGTATACCTGAATAAACGTACTTACTAGCAAGGTGACTGGTGGTATCACTGTGGTAGTGGTAGCAAGGTGACTGAGGGTACCACTGTGGTAGTGGTAGCAAGGTGACTGGTGGTATCACTGTGGTAGTGGTAGCAAGATGACTGAGGGTACCACTGTGGTAGTGGTAGCAAGGTGACTGGTGGTATCACTGTGGTAGTGGTAGCAAGGTGACTGGTGGTATCACTGTGGTAGTGGTAACAAGGTGACTGAGGGTATCACTGTGGTAGTGGTAGCAAGGTGACTGAGGGTATCACTGTGATAGTGGTAGCGAGGTAACTGGGGGTATCACTGTGGTAGTTGTAGCGAGGTGACTGGGGGTATCACTGTGGTAGTGGTAGCAAGGTGACTGGGGGTATGACTGTGGTAGTGGTAGCAAGGTGACTGGGGGTATGACTGTGGTAGTGATAGCAAGGTGACTGGGGGTATGACTGTGGTAGTGGTAGCAAGGTGACTGGGGGTATGACTGTGGTAGTGGTAACAAGGTGACTGGGGGTATCACTGTGGTAGTGGTAGCAAGGTGACTGGGGGTATCTCAGTGGTAGTGGTAGCGAGGTGACTGGAGGTATCACTGTGGTAGTGGTAGCGAGGTGACTAGGGGTATCACTGTGGTAGTGGTAGCGACGTGACTGGGGGTATCTCAGTGGTAGTGGTAGCGAGGTGACTGGAGGTATCACTGTGGTAGTGGTAGCGAGGTGACTGGGGGTATCACTGTGGTAGTGGTAGCGAGGTGACTGGGGGTATCACTGTGGTAGTGGTAGCAAGGTGACTGGGGGTATGACTGTGGTAGTGGTAGCGAGGTGACTGGGGGTATCACTGTGGTAGTGGTAGCGAGGTGACTGGGGGTATCACTGTGGTAGTGGTAGCGAGGTGACTGGGGGTATCACTGTGGTAGTGGTAGCGAGGTGACTGTGGTAGTGGTATTGGTGTAATTGTGGTAGTGTGGTGATAGTAGTGGAAATAGTGTGGTGATGGTGTATGAGTAGACAAGTGTGTATACCTTTGATATACCTTCCACGAGTTTCAAGAATCTTTCTACTCCCGGAGCCCGGCCATGGGCCAGGCTCGCGTGGGCAGTGACGGGGTTCGGTAACGATGCTGGAGGGCAACGTAAAGGCAGATTAAAATCATGGTTGTGAGTGGCTGTGCTCAAGCTGTGTATTACACAACTAGTTAACCTCTCAATCATGTAAAATTGTGCCAATTTACTATAAGGATCTTACAGGCGTGATGGTGACATAGGTGCTTAAAAGATTAGCCTTGGTATGGGAGGTGCCTCGTACCTTTTTTTTAACTCAGCCGAAGGATCCGGGTTCAATCCCAGGCGAGGTGGGACGTAGGGGCAAGTCTCCTAACACTTGCTGCCCCTGTTCACCCATCAGTAAGTAAACACTTGGATGTTGGTAGAGTGTTGCGGGTCACATCCCGGGGTATGTTAGTAGTGTTGCGAGTCATCCCAGGGGAGGGAATAAACACCTAATGTTAGTAGTGTTGCGAGTCATCCCAGGGGAGGGAATAAACACCTAATGTTAGTAGTGTTGCGAGTCATCCCAGGGGAGGGAATAAACACCTAGATGTTAGTAGTGTTGCGAGTCATCCTAGGGGAGGGAATAAACACCTAATGTTAGTAGTGTTGCGAGTCATCCCAGGGGAGGGAATAAACACCTAGATGTTAGTAGTGTTGCGAGTCATCCCAGGGAGGGAATAAACACCTAGATGTTAGTAGTGTTGCGAGTCATCCCAGGGGAGGGAATAAACACCTAGATGTTAGTAGTGTTGCGAGTCATCCCAGGGGAGGGAATAAACACCTAGATGTTAGTAGTGTTGGAGTCATCCCAGGGAGGAATAAACACCTAGATGTTAGTAGTGTTGCGAGTCATCCCAGGGGAGGGAATAAACACCTAGATGTTAGTAGTGTTGCGAGTCATTCCAGGGGAGGGAATAAACACCTAATGTTAGTAGTGTTGCGAGTCATCCCAGGGGAGGAATAAACACCTAGATGTTAGTAGTGTTGCGAGTCATCCCATGGGAGGGAATAAACACCTAATGTTAGTAGTGTTGCGAGTCATCCCAGGGAGGGAATAAACACCTAATGTTAGTAGTGTTGCGAGTCATCCCAGGGGAGGAATAAACACCTAATGTTAGTAGTGTTGCGAGTCATCCCAGGGGAGGGAATAAACACCTAATGTTAGTAGTGTTGCGAGTCATCCCAGGGGAGGGAATAAACACCTAATGTTAGTAGTGTTGCGAGTCATCCCAGGGGAGGGAATAAACACCTAGATGTTAGTAGTGTTGCGAGTCATCCCAGGGAGGGAATAAACTCCTAATGTTAGTAGTGTTATGAGTCATCCCAGGGAGGGAATAAACACCTAATGTTAGTAGTGTTGTGAGTCATCCCAGGGAGGGAATAAACTAATGTTAGTAGTGTTGGAGTCATCCCAGGGGAGGGAATAAACACCTAATGTTAGTAGTGTTGTGAGTCATCCCAGGGGAGGGAATAAACACCTAATGTTAGTAGTGTTGCGAGTCATCCCAGGGGAGGGAATAAACACCTAATGTTAGTAGTGTTGCGAGTCATCCCAGGGGAGGGAATAAACACCTAGATGTTAGTAGTGTTGCTAGTCATCCCAGGGGAGGGAATAAACACCTAGATGTTAGTAGTGTTGCGAGTCATCCCAGGGGAGGGAATAAACACCTAGATGTTAGTAGTGTTGCTAGTCATCCCAGGGGAGGGAGTAAGCTAAAATGTTTGACTTTCTTGGGTTTTCCCGAATACAGATTTTGCTTCAGATGTGGTATAGTATGAGTGGTGGTGTTATGGTAGTATGGTGAAGCTTGTAAAGGTCTCTGGCACTGTCTTGTGTAATGGTACTCACTTCCTGTCTACACAGGAGGTGCTGTTATTCACGGACGATTTGTGTTATGTTATTATTGTTAATATTGTTGTTTTGTTATCGGTGCACTTCACGACGCCACGGGAGATAAGTTACTTCCATTTTCTTGGTTTACCCTACGTGAAGATAATTCCAGGGGATGATGGCCTGATGAACCAGGCTGTTGGTGCTAGCCGCACCTCAGTCCAACGTAGGCACCACAGCCCAGCTGATCAGGAACTAACTTGAGGAACTTATCAAGTTCCCTCTTTGCTCATTCGAGCAAACTACTTTGCCCTGAACGAATTTGCTTTGACCTCTTCCTCTTTTCTGCACCACTGCAAGCTCCTGATGATGTGTTGACTGCAACACAAAAGGCCTAGAGCTATGAGTCAACTCTTCACGTGATTGTTTTGCATGTCTCTATATATGTTGGACATGAGAGCGAGAAAGAGAATTAGGGTGAGTTCTGTGCCTTGATGAACATGAGTTCTGTGCCTTGATGAACATGAGTTCTGTGCCTTGATGAACATGAGTTCTGTGCCTTGATGAACATGAGTTCTGTGCCTTGATGAACATGAGTTCTGTGCCTTGATGAACATGAGTTTTGTGCTTTGATGACCATGAGTTCTGTGCCTTGATGAACATGAGTTCTGTGCCTTGATGAACATGAGTTCTGTGCTTTAATGAACATGAGTTCTGTGCTTTAATGAACATGAGTTCTGTGCTTTAATGAACATGAGTTCTGTGTCTTGATGAACATGAGTTCTGTGCCTTGATGAACATGAGTTCTGTGCCTTGATGAACATGAGTTCTGTGCCTTGATGAACATGAGTTCTGTGCCTTGATGAACATGAGTTCTGTGCTTTAATGAACATGAGTTCTGTGCTTTAATGAACATGAGTTCTGTGTCTTGATGAACATGAGTTCTGTGCCTTGATGAACATGAGTTCTGTGCCTTGATGAACATGAGTTCTGTGCCTTGATGAACATGAGTTCTGTGCTTTAATGAACATGAGTTCTGTGCTTTAATGAACATGAGTTCTGTGTCTTGATGAACATGAGTTATGTGCCTTGATGAACATGAGTTCTGTGTCTTGATGAACATGAGTTATGTGCTTTAATGAACATGAGTTCTGTGTCTTGATGAACATGAGTTATGTGCCTTGATGAACATGAGTTCTGTGTCTTGATGAACATGAGTTCTGTGCTTTAATGAACATGAGTTCTGTGTGTTGATGAACATGAGTTATGTGCCTTGATGAACATGAGTTCTGTCTTGATGAACATGAGTTATGTGCTTTAATGAACATGAGTTCTGTGTCTTGATGAACATGAGTTATGTGCCTTGATGAACATGAGTTCTGTGTCTTGATGAACATGAGTTCTGTGTCTTGATGAACATGAGTTCTGTGCTTTAATAAACATGAGTTCTGTGTCTTGATGAACATGAGTTATGTGCCTTGATGAACATGAGTTCTGTGTCTTGATGAACATGAGTTATGTGCTTTAATGAACATGAGTTCTGTGTCTTGATGAACATGAGTTATGTGCCTTGATGAACATGAGTTCTGTGTCTTGATGAACATGAGTTCTGTGCTTTAATGAACATGAGTTCTGTGTCTTGATGAACATGAGTTATGTGTCTTGATGAACATGAGTTCTGTGCCTTGATGAACATGAGTTCTGTGCCTTGATGAACATGAGTTCTGTGCTTTAATGAACATGAGTTCTGTGTCTTGATGAACATGAGTTATGTGCCTTGATGAACATGAGTTCTGTGCCTTGATGAACATGAGTTCTGTTCCTTGATGAACATGAGTTCTGGGCTTTAATGAACATGAGTTCTGTGTCTTGATGAACATGAGTTATGTGCCTTGATGAACATGAGTTCTGTGCCTTGATGAACATGAGTTCTGTGCCTTGATGAACATGAGTTCTGTGCTTTAATGAACATGAGTTCTGTGTCTTGATGAACATGAGTTATGTGCCTTGATGAACATGAGTTCTGTGCCTTGATGAACATGAGTTCTGTGCTTTAATGAACATGAGTTCTGTGCTTTAATGAACATGAGTTCTGTGTCTTGATGAACATGAGTTCTGTGCCTTATGAACATGAGTTCTGTGCCTTGATGAACATGAGTTCTGTGCCTTGATGAACATGAGTTCTGTGCCTTGATGAACATGAGTCCTGTGCCCTGATGAACATGAGTTCTGTGCCTTGATGAACATGAGTTCTGTGCCTTGATGAACAGAGTTTTTCGTTGTTGCAAACTCTACATTCTCTTTGTTGATAATCATTTTCCATCCACTTTGTTAGACATTCAAAAATCCATCTGTCCAATTTTCACTATTTTTTTACGCTGTTAAAGGCTTCTACAAAGTGTGTGTTGCAGTGCATACATGAGCGTGTCGTAATGGTCCAGTAGTTGTGAGAGACAGGAGCGACCTGTGCCTGACCTCGGAGTCCACGGCGTCCTGTGTTGTGCAGGTTTTGTGATTTCTGTTGTTTAGCAATCTTGCGTCTTAAAACGCGTTCAAACATTTTAATAATGTGAGACGTTAATGCTATAGTTTTTCTTCTGCTGTTATTTTGCTGTTATTTTTGTGGAGTGCGCTGTGTACGTGTGACTTTGTAAATGGTCCAAGTTGGACCGAAACGTCGTGGTAAGCTCCTCTCTGTCCCATGTGCGGGTTGTGTACTGTTCCAGTCACGGTATTGTGACTGTTTGTTATTTACGTGGTTGTAAATGACTGGTTTGTTATTTACGTGGTTGTAAATGACTGTGGGATGACGCTTAAGTCTAGAGAGGATATTTAAGGCATGAGATAATGTTTTTGTTGTTTTCCAATTGTTTATAAATATGCAACTCCGCGAGTCTGGGCTTGCAACTAAGTCCACTTGCATACTCATATATGAGGGGAGGGGGGGGGGACACAGGGTTATATTATAAATTTTGGATATGCAAGAATATTGGGTCTCACTCAAGGAAAAAAATCTTTTGAATTATCGGTCTTTAGTCTGACAGTTCAAGTGAACATTGAACACAGTGATATTACGACGGACTGTTTCGCTCATTTCCTCGTGTAAGTTGCACCTCCTTCAAGCAAGGGTTCAATGTAAGTTGCACCTCCTTCAAGCAAGGGTTCAATACTTGGTGTGGTTTTTGCTCCTGGATTTTCCATGTGAGAAAAGTATTTTGGGTTTATACTTCAGTGATGACTTTTGTCCTATCTGTTTTCTGGACTGACGCATTATTTTTTTTATTAGTGTTTTCCATCTCTCTCTCTCTCTCTCTTTCTCTCTCTCTCTATCTATCTATCTATCTATCTATCTATTTATCTATCTCTCACTAGTATTTCTTTTTCGCTTTTGAGAATATGTGAGACTTTTGAGAAGTTCAGTGACTTTTCGTCTTGTCTTGTATAGGAAGCGTTTTTCTGTCAGACTTGCATCTCCTCTTGCCTCTTGCTACTGGCACTTGCTACTGGCACTTGCTACTGGCAATGAATCTAGAGGTCACTTCTAGGGCCAGTGACCTCATCCTCTCGACACTCTGGTTTAAATTCGTGTTACTAATATCTTCCCAGCATATTCATTTAAGGTTATTCGTTATTTTATAGCAATTATTATAATTATTGTTGATGGTGAATTTGTTGAGTGCATCTTCATGACATGTTGGTCAAGACCAGTGTGTATGCGAGTCTTAACTTGTATTAAGTTGTGGTCTTAGTTTGATGTATTTGATACCATTGTTTTCCCTACCAGATTCTCATTATTTGTGACTATAAGGTTGTGGGTATTTTCTACTCTGGTCGCTTCCACTATTTATGAACTTAAGGCAAATTTACCAGTCTTAATAGTTTGTTTATGTTCATCTGAACTGTCTCTTGGGATTTTCTCTGCTACTACACTACTGCCTATATGCTTTCATTTTAGATGTTTTAAAATTGCAGTCACCAAGATGTGTGGAGCCGAGTTAGAACATTTTTCAAGATAGTTTCTGATTTCTTTGAACTCCTGGAAAGTTCGATCTGGTGGCTTATATACAAGTTCCATAACTAGAGTCCGGTCTTCAATTTTTATTGCCCATATTTGTACTACATCAGTGTAACGGTGGCCCGTGGCCTGGTGGTAAAAGCTCTCACTTCACACTCTGAGGGTCTGGGTTCGATTCCCGGCGAAGGTAGAAACATTGGGCGTGTTTCCTTACACCGGTTGTCTATGTTCACCCATAAGTAAAATGGGTACCTGGGTGTTAGTATACTGGTGTGGGTCGCATCCTGGGACAAAACTGACCTAATTTGTGGGAAATGCTCAGTATAACAAGTGGCTTTCTATATAGTAGTATGTCATTGATGGCAGCTATGGTCTGTATACCTTGTACATGTACTTGTAGAAATAAAGATATTATTATTATCAGTAGTAGTAAATAAACGTTTGTAACATACAAATCAAAGCTTTCCCAGTGACTCTGTTTCTAGGTAAAGTGTACCCAGGTGCGTCTGTTTCCTTGTCAAAGTAGTCTTTCATGTGGGTCTCTGTGAAAGTTGCAAACATTGCCTTTAACTCAGCGAGGAGTCATTAATAAACATTATTTTGGTGTTGTTGCATGGTTAAAGATCTTGTATTATTTGGTTGTTTGGAACGCTTTTTTGTTGTTGTTAACATTAATATCTGTGACTCTGATTAGGAAGTCACTGGCTTTATTTCCAATCCCATGTGGATCTGAGAGTGTGGATTATTTTTGTCATTTCTCTATCATTCTTGATCGCTTACTCGTGTGTGAATGGTTGTAAATGCTTAGTGTGACACGGGGCATGTTCCTCATGGTTCCTTTCAAGTGGTATGGTAGTAAGTGTGTGGTATAACACTGTTTGTTACCTACACATAACACATTTTAGGGTGAAAATGTTTGTGGAAGGTATAACGACATGAGCCTTTAATTAAAAGATGGGGGTTAAATCTACATAATTTATCACTAGTGTAACCTCGCAAGTGGCACCGTGGCACAGATGTATACTAGCGTTCGTAAAGTTATTTGTAGAGTTCGTGAATGACGCTTATCTTAACGTGGTGAAGGCTTCAGTGTCTCAATACTAGGTCCATTACGAACCGTGAAGCTTAAATATCAAGATTTATTTGTTATGTAGCTTGTATTTCATGTGTTTTTATTTACAGGTGTACATTTTATATTGTTTATATAGATAACACTGTAGAAATGAAGTGTTCACGAGTGTGTGACAGAGAGTAACATGACAAAATGGAGAGTGACTATGATCCTTTAGTTAGAACCCTGACCACTGTTGCTGAAGATGACGACCTTGTGCCTTGGTGCCCTGATGGTGACCACGGCACCTGTAAGGCCTATCTGGCTCATGTCATCAGTGTGGACGAGGAGGACAGCAGTGAGGAAGGAGCGGAGGACCCAACAATTCACAGCAGTTACCCCATTCTTTACATGAGAGAAAATGGGGTTGGGTCCTCTGAGTGTGTCGAAGGAGAAACTAAAGTGTCTTTCGTGAGTTGCTCGCCAGACGCGCGTGCTGGTAAATATTTTAATACGGTGAATGATTTCGTTAATGAAAACGATGTTAGTGATGTGTTGGGTAAAATGTGTTGTTGTGAGGGACAGGTCATTGATAGAGATGATAATGGGAATATTAATAACATGAGGACATGTGAGGAAGCCTGCGACTGCAGTGCTAACATCAGTGAAGTGATCAGTGAAGACTTGGAAAAGGTCAGGTTGATATGTGCATCGTCAGCCGCCGAGGCTTATAACTCTCCCCAGTCTGCAGCGTCTTCAGCACAACCCCTTCAAGGTAGTGCTGGACACGCTGATGACGGAGATGACATAAGGCGACAGGCTGGCTATCTGGGTCATCATGTGAAAATCCCTTGGTCATGCGTAACCCATGATATAAGCGAAGTTCCACAGACTATCTCGAAGGCTTTTTCTGATGTGAAAAGCACTGACGAGGTTGTTTTTCGCAAGCAGACTGGTGTGCAGGATGGCATTTTCTGTCTAGCTGAAGAGGAACCAACCCAAGGAATGCCGCCCTCGGAAGCCCTGTTTGAAAAATCCTGTAATGACGATGATGAGGATGATTCCTCGTCTGTAGAGGTTGGTTGGGCCTCCAGCTCTGCTCTCACAACAGACGAGGATATGACACCAGCAACAGGAGAGAAAGTACCAGAGTTAACATCGGATTGTAAACGTACAACACACGAGGATAAGAATGTTGACAGTGACATAAAGCCGGATTTCAACGAAAATACCGAGCTAATACTTGACGATCCTGTTTATAAGGCAGTGAGACTCTGCTGTGGTAGCACCAGTGACCTTAATGATCTTGAACACGAAGGTGCGGACGTCATAATTGAAGACTCGGGAGATGGAGAAAGTTGCCAGAAATGCGTATATGATATGGCTCAAAGCCAGAGATACGAATCGAAAAGCGAGGAAGGAGGTAAATTAAAACAATATATAATTCAACTTCTGCAAGAAAGCGAATTTGGTGATACTAAAGAGGATGTAATGAAAGAGGTAAACAAAGATATGGGTGAGCCGATGAACGTTGGCATAAAAATGTCTGTTGAAGTTCCTGAAAGTCACTTAGAAGAAGAGGAGGAGGCGAAGGACCTGCCGGAGAATGAAGACGTACAGTTGATGGTCAAGGATGAGATGATAATGGTATGTAGCGTTGAAAACGAAATTCAGCACAAGCACAGCATCAATACTGCAGGTAGCCAGCTCAGTTATAGTATTGATAACAAGGACCTGGTACCAAGTGTAGATGATGAGAATCCTCTCGACAAGGTCCCGGGCGCCGGCAGGATGGAGTCCCACAATGATAATGACGTGATATCTGACATTATATCCGGTCCAACTAATATTTATACAGTCAGTACCCATGCCGATGAGTGTTCGGACACAGTGTGCGTTGCTGAAGCAATCTTTGGAAAAGAATTTTGGATAAAGGAAAGTGATAAAGTGTGTGTAGAGGATCAGATCACTGAGGATGTCATCATTCTAGAGGAAGGAGTAGGCACTCAGGATCTTGGTGAATTAATAGAAGAGAATGAATGTAGTTTTTACGCAGTAGTGACCGAGGCGAGTGGTGTGAAGGGAGACGCCAGTCTTACATCAGAGTGCCACCACGAGAGTCGTGTTGAGTCGCTTCCACACCTCCACCACCTTCAGCACTGTGAGAGCCTTTATGAAGGTACCTCTCAAGCAGTGATTACTGATCCAGTGGAAATTTCTCCTGGAGATGAAAATACTCTTGAATCTGTGAATCTCTGTGATAGTGAGGCTGGAGAAAGTGAAAGCAAAGTTGAAGACCAGATTGACGTAGATATTTTCCCGCAAAGTGACATTAATCTTTCTTCAGAGTCAGGTGTTAGTTGGCACAGCTCCTTACTGTGTGTGTGTCATCCTTCTAGGGACAACAACGTAGAGGCTGAGAGCCTTGATGCAGATTTTCTGAATTCAGACGGAGCTAACAACAAGAACGCTTTTGGTGTTGCTGATTTTATAGAAGTCCAGACAGAAGAGTCTCCTGTGTACGTAGAAGCAGTTCCTGGTGTGGACCTGAGTAGTGTTGACGCTGCTGACACCACTAGCGAGGAGGACCAGTGTGACAGTGTGGATCACGTAGACGAGGCACCTGACTGCACCCTAAGTGAGGACAGGAATCATCGAGAGCACAACTCTGAAGAAAAGAAAAATTGTCACACAAGAGTAAGAGAAGAAATAGCTAAGGAAGTAGAAGATGAAGATGCGACAGTAGAAGATGAAGATGCGACAGTAGAGGATGAAGATGCGACAGTAGAAGATGAATATGCGACAGTAGAGGATGTAGATGCGTCAGTAGAGGAAGAAGATGCATCGGTAGAAGGAGAAGATACTAATTTGGCACTTAAGGAACAAATCAACGAAGTACCACCGGAAAACGAAGGGGAAAGGGAAGAAAGTGTAATAGAAACTAAGAAAGGTGACGAAGAGAGACCGCCAGTCTCCACTGAGGACCCAGACAGTAGCCCAAACTTGCTACTGACGTCACCGGTGGACACTGACAGCGGCAGGAGCCAGGAGGACTCAGAGGAACGACTCTGCAACGACTTGAATCCCCAGGAAAGCACGACCTCCCCACCCGAGCAAACTGAAGAGTACTTCGATAACAACGACAGCGATGACTGTGAAGCTGTCAGCTGTGGTGACGGTGGGGTTGTCGCTGTAGGTGACGTGTGTGACGGTGGGGTTGTCGCTGTAGGTGACGTGTGTGACGGTGGTACTGATAACTTCGCCAGCGTCCACTGTGATAACCTGTTGGTACTCGCACTGGAAGAGTGCGAGCGAGTAGTAGTGACATCAGAGTACATCCCTACGTGTGATGAACTGGGTAATGAAGAACAAGTTGATGTAGGTGAAGAACAAGTTGAAGTAGGTGAAGAACAAACTGAAGTAGCTGAAGAACAAGTAGTGTCAGGCGAAGAACAAGTTGGTGTGTCAGAAGAACAAGCTAATATAACTGAAGAGCAAGTTGATGTAGCTGAAGAACAAGTTGATGTAGCTGAACCAGCTGATGTAGTTGAAGAACAAGTTGTAACTGAAGAACAAGTTGATGTAACTGAAGAACAAGTTGATGTAATTGATGAACTAGTTGATGCAATTGAAGAACAATTTGACGTAACTGAAGAACAAGATGTAAATGAAGAACAAGTTTATGTTGCTGAAGAAAAAGTTGATGTAGCTGAAGAACAAGTTGATGTAGGCGAACAGCAAGTTGAAGAAGCTGAAGAACAAGTGTCAGGTGAAGAACAAGTTGGTGTGTCAGAAGAACAAGCTAATATAACTGAAGAACAAGTTGATGTAACTGAAGAACAAGTTGCTGTAGCTGAAGAACAAGTTGATGTAGTTGAAGAACAAGATGATGTAACTGAAGAACAAGTTGATGTAATAGAAGAACAAGTTGATGTAATAGAAGAACAAGTTGATGTAATAGAAGAACAAGTTGATATAATTGAAGAACAAGTTAAAGTAACTGAAGAACAAGTTGATATAATTGAAGAACAAATTAAAGTAACTGAAGAACAAGTTGATATAGTTGATGTAGGTGAAGAACAAGTTGGTGTGTCAGAAGAACTAGCTAATATAACTAAAGAACAAGTTGATGTAACTGAAGAACAAGTTGATGTAGTTGAAGAACAAGATGTAACCGAAGAACAAGATGATGTAACTGATGAACAAGTTGATGTAATTGAAGAACAAGTTGATATAATTGAAGAACAAGTTGACGTAACTGAAGAACAAGTTGATATAGTTGAACAAATTGATGTAGCTGAAGAACAAGCTGATGTAGTTGAAGAACAAGCTGATGTAGTTGAACAATCTGAAGAACAAGGTGAGGTAGTTGAACAAGCTGATGTAACTGAAGAACAAGTTGATGTAACTGAAGAACAAGTTGATGTAACTGAAGAAAAAGTTGATGTAGCTGAAGAACAAACTGATGTAGGTGAAGAACAAGCTGATGAAGGTGAAGAACAAGCTGATGTAGGTGAAGAACAAGTTGATGTAGGTGAAGAACAAGTTGATGTAGGTGAAGAACAAGCTGATGTAACTGAAGAACAAGTTGATGTAGGTGAAGAACAAGCTGATGTAACTGAAGAACAAGTTGATGTAGGTGAAGAACAAGCTGATGTAACTGAAGAACAAGTTGATGTAACTGAAGATCAAGTTGATGTAGGGGAAGAACAAGCTGATGTAACTGAAGATCAAGTTGATGTAGGGGAAGAACAAGCTGATGTAACTGAAGAACAAGTTGATGTAACTGAAGAACAAGTTGATGTAGGTGAAGAACAAGCTAATGTAACTGAAGAACAAGTTGATGTAGGTGAAGAACAAGCTGATGTAAATGAAGAACAAATTGTGACGGAAGAACAAGTTGATGTAACTGAAGAAGAAATTGCAGCAACTGAAGAACAGATCGGTGGATCAGCTGAAGAACATAGCGAGGAATCTGAAGAACAAAATTTAGTAAACATTGAAGAGGGATGCGTTCACCTCGCCAAAGAACGTCAGAACAAAAGAAGCCAGGAAAGCGACTCAGAACAAAATAACATCACGACTGAGGAACACGGTGAGAGCACAACAGAAGAACTGTACGAAGAACAAAGTAATGTTAGTGTCAGAACGAGTGTTAACCCGGTAAAAGAACAAAGTTTCCCAGAGCGTGAAGAACATTGCATCAAAATAACTGTAGATCAAAGTGGTGAGGGTATTGAGAGTGAACAAAGTGAGGACACAGTCACAGTAGAACAGTGTAGTGCTGTTATGAGGGTCATGGACACTGCCAAGGATAGAACAATTGATGTAGAGAGAACATCAGATGATGGCAGTGTTGTAGAGGGCGGTGAGAGTGCCAGAGCCAGTAAGAGCTTTAAGAGTGAGAGCAGTAATCGTGATTCTGGTACTAGTTATCTCAGCGAAGGTGACGATACGGGTGACGATGATGACACTCTGGTTGGCCGTAACAGTGACGGTGACGGGGTCATCATGAGCGGTACTGAAGAGGGGGGTAGTAGTAGTAGTAGTGGCGGTGGTGGTAGTTGTGGTGGTGATAGCAGCAGATGCAGTGGTGAAAGCTTCTTAAAGTCGCACAGAAGAGACGACAGTGGTGTGGAGCTGGGCTCCTATCCTCTGGAGCACCACCACCTGCCTCACCAACACCACCACCTGCCTCACCAGCACCACCACCTGCCTCACCAGCACCACTACCTGCCTCACCAGCACCACCACCTGCCTATGGAGCACCACCAGCACCGCCGCCACACACTGTGCTATCAACACGCTATTGACTTAGATTGTGGCAAGCGGAGAAGTAGTGAAGACTGCTCACAGAGTGAAGGTAGCGAGTGTGAGGTTGAGAGGGGCCGGGAGCTGGAGTCTCCGCGCTACCACGACGATAACATCAGTGTACAGAGTGAGATGATGCTGGAGGCGCCTCCTGAAGGAGTGGAGGGCGAGGAGGCGGCAGAACCAGGCGGCAGGAGGTTCAAAAGGAGTCGCAACCACCAGTTCAGGATTGGCAGGAGGTTCAGCAGCCAGAAGATGGTCAGGAAGATGAAGAAAGCCGTCCACTTCGGCAGAAAGTCTGCCGAAGACGACATTGATATAGAGGTGCATCCTACTAAGCTTTCCGCAACACCACAGCTGCAACAACCACAGCTGCAACAACAGCAGCTGCAACAGCAACAACAACAACAGCAACAACAACAGCAAAGGTAAGTAAATGCTTCTTTTCGTTGACTGTCTCCCATACTTTCCCATCCTTGAATTCTATAAGTAAGCAACAACAGCCTGGCTGATCTGTGACACGCCAGGTTTGAGGATCCAGCGTTCCACGCTCCCTACGCTGAATGAACCACACGAGTTTAGCGCTTACTGAGATGCAAACGCAGCTCTTCTATCAAGATGATTGATCATTGGTATGTAGGATGAGCACTGCTAATGTAGACGTATGTTTGTTTATGTACATCAACTGTGACATGTGATGGTACACAGTCATCAACCAGGACAGTAACAGTACACAGTCATCAACCAGGACAGTAACAGTACACAGTCATCAACCAGGACAGTAACAGTACACAGTCATCAACTATGATAGTAACAGTACACAGTCATCAACTGTAACAGTAACATTCATCAGTTATGACAGGTAAGGGCACACAGTCATCAACCAGGACAGTAATAATACACAGTCATCAACCAGGACAGTAACAGTACACAGACATCAACTATGATAGTAACAGTACACAGTCATCAACTGTAACACCAACAGTCATCAACTGTAACAGAAACAGTCATCAATTATGACAGGTAAGGGCACACAGTTATCAACTGTAACAGTAACAGTCATCAACTGTAACAGAAACAGTCATCAATTATGACAGGTAAGGGCACACAGTCATCAACTGTAACAGTAACAGTCATCAACTGTAACAGAAACAGTCATCAATTATGACAGGTAAAGGTACACAGTTATCAACCAGGACAGTAACAGTACACAGTCATCAACTATGATAGTAACAGTACACAGTCATCAACTGTAACAGCAACAGTCATCAACTGTAACAGAAACAGTCATCAATTATGACAGGTAAGGGCACACAGTCATCAACCAGGACAGTAACAGTACACAGTCATCAACTATGATAGTAACAGTACACAGTCATCAACTGTAACAGTAACAGTCATCAGTTATGACAGGTAAGGGCACACAGTCATCAGTTATGACAGGTAAGGGCACACAGTCATCAGTTATGACAGGTAAGGGCACACAGTCATTAACCAGGACAGTAACAGTACACAGTCATCAACTATGATAGTAACAGTACACAGTCATCAGCTATGACAGATGACTGGAGGTGATGTAAGCAGAAGTGAGCATCCACAATCTTGGATTGCACAGTATAGTCATTACAGTAATTACAGCAATACAGGGACGTGTAGTTGCATCAACCCGGCAGCAGCAGCAACAGTCATCCCATTACAGCATCTCTGCCCGCACGTTAGTCTTAATCATCATAACTCTGGGCTCTACAAACCCTCCCTAAAACTGTTGGTGTGGGAAGGCAAGAGGGAGTAATCAGCCTCTGCTAACTTACTCTTCAGACGGGTTATTTTAATTTAGGGTTCTTCTGTTTGGATGTTTTGTTCCTGCTAGTATTTTTTTTGTATAGATTTACCTTGGAATTTCCTGTGTTTGCTTTGTATTTATAAAGTGGAAACACACGATGGCCAGAGACTTTTTATGAGACAGTTTAATTTAGTCTGCCCATTCACTGTATGTTTCGTGTTTATTTTTATTCCCCAAGAACACCTGAGTCGTCTGTCAGGTTAAAGCACTTTTAAAAATCTCAGAATTTCCCTCACCACATTAGATTTAGATTTTGCTGCCGAGGCTGCTAGTTTATTCTGCACTCCTTATCCATCCTGTAGACTTTACCACAAGAATACATACACAAAGGGCCTCAAAAGGGTTAACAGGAGTACATCTGGATATATATCTACAAATTGTTTCGTCTCTTACAATCAAATTTAGGATATTCCCTTTAAGTGTCTGTTATCTTATTTTCATGAAAAAGGTACTTTGACATATTACATGTTTCTGTATTCGTCAGTAAATGAACAGTCATGCACATAATATTCAACCAGCTTTACTCAGACCTGTGGAACACAATTGTCTTCAAAGATTTAAGTCATACCATGAATTAAGGAAAAATTCTAGCTTCACTTTACGAAAGCAGACAAAGCAAATGCGATAGTAATTTTGGACAAGGTATAAAAATGAACATGTTATTAGAAGACAGTGAAACTCAGGCGCCCCTTAAAACTTGTCAACAACGTCAGTCAGTCAATCCACTCTGGTTGCAATTTACTCCGTAAATGATCTACGTTCTCACTATCATATCGTACTAGTAGTCCACAACAGTCACAAGTAGATATGTAAAACACTTGTCTAACAATTATGTATCTTTATTCCGAAACGTTTCGCCCACACAGTAGGCTACAGAGGAGACAAATATGGAGGCAGCAGCAGTGGGCAGGTAAAGACGACATGGTCTAGAGATCTACTCAGATTCCCCATGATACTGATTCATTATTTGCCTCTCTCTTAATATTCTTCTTCACGCTCGACACAGATATAACCAAGTTATATTCTATATTTTCTTTCAGGGTAATTTAACTAATTTTTTTTTTTTTTTTTTTTTAACACATCGGCCGATTCCCACCAAGGCAGGGTGGCCCGAAAAAGAAAAACTTTCATCATCATTCACTCCATCACTGTCTTGCCAGAAGGGTGCTTTACACTACAGTTATAAAACTGCAACATTAACACTCCTCCTTCAGAGTGCCGGCACTGTACTTCCCATCTCCAGAACTCAAGTCCGGCCTGCCGGTTTCCCTGAATCCCTTCATAAATGTTACTTTGCTCACACTCCAACAGCACGTCAAGTATTAAAAACCATATGCCTCCATTCACTCCTATCAAATACGCTCACACATGCTTGCTGGAAGTCCAAGCCCCCCGCACACAAAACTTCCTTTACCCCTCCCTCCAACCTTTCCTAGGCCGACCCCTACCCCGCCTTCCCTCCACTACAGATTTATACACTCTCGAAGTCACTCTGTCTCGTTCCATTCTCTCTACATGTCCAAACCACCTCAACAACCCCTCCTCAGCTCTCTGGACAATCGTTTTGGTAATCCGCACCTCCTCCTAATTTCCAAACTCCGAATTCTCTGCATTATATTCACACCACACATTGACCTCAGACATGACATCTCCACTGCCTCCAGCCTTCTCCTCGTTGCAACATTCATCACCCATGCTTCACACCCATATAATAGCGTTGGTATAACTATACTCTCATACATTCCCTCTTTACTTCCATGGACAAGGTTCTTTGTCTCCACAGACTCCGAAGTGCTCCACTCACCCTTTTCCCCTCATCAATTCTATGATTCACCTCATCCTTCATAGACCCATCCGCCGACATGTCCACTCCCAAATATCTGAATACATTCACCTCCTCCATACTCTCTCCCTCCAATCTGATATCCAATCTTTCGTCACCTATTCTTTTTGTTATCCTCATCACCTTACTCTTTCCTATATTCACTTTCAATTTTCTTCTTTTACACACCCTACCAAATTCATCCACCAACCTCTGCAGCTTCTCTTCAGAATCTCCCAAAAGCACAGTGTCATCAGCAAAAGCAACTGTGACAACTCCCACTTTGTATTTGCTTCTTTATCTTTTAGCCCAACACCTCTTGCCAAGACCCTCGCATTCACTTCTCTTACAACCCCATCTATAAATATATTGAACAACCACGGTGACATCACACATCCTTGTCTAAGGCCCACTTTTACTGGGAAATAGTCCCTTCTCTCCTACACACTCTAACCTGAGCCTCACTATCCTCATAAAAACTCTTCACTGCTTTCAGTAACCTTCCTCCTATTCCATACACCTGCAACATCTTCCACATTGCCCCCTATCTACCCTATCATACGCCTTTTCCAAATCCATAAATGCCACAAAAACATCTTTACCCTTATCCAAATACTGTTCACCTATATGTTTCACTGTAAACACTTGGTCTACACACCCCTACCTTTCCTAAAGCCCCCTTGTTCATCTGCTATCCTGCTTTCTGTTTTACTCTTAATTCTTTCAATAATAACTCTACCATACACTTTACCAGGTACACTCAACAGACTTATTCCCCTATAATTTTTGCACTCTCTTTTGTCCCCTTTGCCTTTATACAAAGGAACAATACACGCTCTCTGTCAATCCCTAGGTACCTTACCCTCTTCCATACATTTATTAAATAATAGCACCAACCACTCCAAAATTATATCCCCACCTGCTTTAACATTTCTATCTTTATCCCATCAATCCCAGCTGCCTTACCCCTTTCATTCTACCCACTGCCTCACGAACTTCCCCTACACCCACAACTGGCTCTTCCACACTCCTACAAGATGTTATTCCTCCTTGCCCTACACACGAAATCACAGCTTCCTGTCTTCATCAACATTTAACAAATCCTCAAAATATTCTCTCCATCTTCCCGATACCTCTAACTCTCCATTTAATAACTCTCCTCTCCTATTTTTAACTGTCAAATCCATTTGTTCTCTAGGCTTCCTCAACTTATTAATCTCATTCCAAAACTTTTTCTTATTTTCAACAAAATTTGCTGATAACATCTCACCCACTCTCTCATCTGCTCTCTTTTACATTGCTTCACCACTCTTTAACCTCTCTTTTCTCTCCATATACTCTTCCCTCCTTGCATCACTTCTACTTTGTAAAAACCTCTCATATGCTAACGTTTTCTCCCTTACTACTCTCTTTACATCATCATTCCACCAATCGCTCCTCTTCCCTCCCGCACCCACTCGCCTGTAACCACAAACTTCTGCTGAACACTCTAACACTACATTTTTAAATCTACCCCATACATTTTCGACCCCATTGCCTACACTCTCACTAGCCCATCTATCCTCCAATAGTTGTTTATATCTTACCCTAACTGCCTCCTCTTTTAGTTTATAAACCTTCACCTCTCTTTTACTTACTGATTCTATTTTCCTTGTATCCCATCTACCTTTTACTCCCACTGTAGCTATAACTAAAAAGTGATCTGATATATCTGTAGCCCCTCTATAAACATGTACATCCTGAAGTCTACTCAACAGTCTTTTATCTACCAATACATAGTCCAACAAACTACTGTCATTACGCCCTACATCATATCTTGTATACTTATTTATCAGTTTAATCACATGGAAGTAAATCAATTACGTGATGGAATCCATAAGACTTGTACAAGTTCCTCTTCATCTGATTTTTTATTATCCAAACCTGGCTTTTCCATTGAGCAGGTGAGAGATGGGAAGTCTGTAATATTATGCCAGTGAAAAGAGGTTTGTTATTTAGTTGAGAGGCATGTTAGCCCCAGCAGGGAACACGGAGTGTAGCCAGAGGAACACGGTGAGGCATTAGCCCCAGCAGGGAACACGGTGAGGCATTTGCGCAGAACAAGGTGAGAGGCATGTTAGCCCCAGCAGGGAACACGGGTGAGAGGCATGTTAGCCCCAGCAGGGAACAAGGGTGAGAGGCATGTTAGCCCCAGCAGGGAACACGGGTGAGAGGCATGTTAGCCCCAGCAGGGAACACGGGTGGGAGGCATGTTAGCCCCAGCAGGGAACACGGGTGAGAGGCATGTTAGCCCCAGCAGGGAACACGGGTGGGAGGCATGTTAGCCCCAGCAGGGAACACGGGTGGAGGCATGTTAGCCCCAGCAGGGTGGGAGGCAGATTAGCCCAGCAGGGAACACGGGTGGAGGCATGTTAGCCCAGCAGGGAACACGGTGGGAGGCATGTTAGCCCCAGCAGGGAACACGGGTGGAGGCATGTTAGCCCCAGCGGAACACGGTGGGAGGCATGTTAGCCCAACAGGGAACACGGGTGGGAGGCATGTTAGCCCCAGCAGGAACACGGGTGGGAGGCATGTTAGCCCCAGCAGGGAACACGGTGGAGGCATGTTGCCCCAGCAGGGAACACGGGTGGAGGCATGTTAGCCCCAGCAGGAACACGGGTGGGAGGCATGTTAGCCCCAGCAGGGAAACGGGTGGAGGCATTAGCCCCAGCAGGGAACACGGGTGAGAGGCATGTTGCCCCAGCAGGGAACACGGGTGGGAGGCATGTTAGCCCCAGCAGGAACACGGGTGGGAGGCAGTGCCCAGCAGGAACACGGGTGGAGGCATGTTAGCCCCAGCAGGGAACACGGTGGGAGGCATGTTGGCCCCAGCAGGGAACACGGGTGGGAGGCATGTTAGCCCAGCAGGGAACACAGTGGAGGATGTTAGCCCCAGCAGGAACACGGGTGGGAGGCATGTTAGCCCCAGCGGAACACGGTGGGAGGCATGTTAGCCACAGGACACGTGAGCAGTTAGCCCCAGCAGAACACGGTGAGGCTTTAGCCCCACAGGGTGAGGTGTCCCCGCAGAACACGGGAGGCGTTACCAGAGGAACACGTGAGGCATGTTAAGAGGGACACGGTGGGCATGTTAGCCCAGCAGAAGGGGCATGTTACCAAGAACCGTGAAGCGTACCAGCAGGTGGAAGTTAGCCCCAGAGGGAACACGGGTGGATGTTAGCCACAGAACACGTGAGGCAGTGCAGGGACAGGTGAGAGGCATGTTAGCCCAGGAGGGTGGAGGCAGTAGCCCCAGCAGACCGTGGATGTTAGCCCCAGCAGAACGGTGGCATGCCAGCAGAACACGGAGGCATGTCCCAGCAGAACACGTGGGGATGTGCCAGCAGCACGGTGATGTTACCCCAGCACGGGGAGGCATGTTAGCCAGCGACACGGGGGAGTTAGCCGCAGGACACAGTTAGCCAGCAGGGACACGTGAGTACCCACAGGCGGTGAGGCGTAGCCCCAGAGAACACGGTGAGGCAGTTAGCCCCAGAAACACGGTGGTGTGCCAGCAGGACGGGAGGCATGCCAGCGAACACGGAGCATGTACCAGGAACCGTGAGGTGTTGCCCAGAGAACACGGAGCATTAGCCCCAGCAGACGGTAGGCAGCAGGAACACGGGTGGAGGAGCCAGCAGCACGGGTGGAGATACCGCAGAACACGTGAGGCTAGCCGGCAGGTGAGCATGTGCCCACGGACACGTGGAGGCATGTTAGCCCCACAGGAACACGGGTGGAGGCATGTTGCCAGCAGGAACACGGTGGGAGATGTTAGCCCCAGCAGGAACAGGTGGGAGGCATGTTAGCCCAGCAGGGAACACGGGTGGGAGGCATGTTACCCCAGCAGGAACACGGGTGGAGGCATTAGCCCACAGTGGGTGGGACACGGGTGGGAGGCATGTTGCCCCAGCAGGGAACACGGGTGGGAGCATGTTGCCAGCAGGAACACGGGTGGAGGCATGTTAGCCCCAGCAGGAACACGGTGGAGGCATGTTAGCCCCAGCGGAACACGGGTGGAGGCATGTAGCCCCACAGGAACACGGGTGGAGGCATGTGCCCAGCAGGGAACACGGGTGGAGGCATGTTAGCCCCAGCAGAACCGGTGGGAGCATGTAGCCCCAGCAGGAACACGTGGGAGGCATGCCCCAGCGGAACACGGTGGAGGCATGTTAGCCCACAGGGAACACGGTGGAGGCATAGCCCCAGCAGGAACACGGTGGAGGATGTTAGCCCAGCAGGAACACGGTGGAGGCATGTAGCCCCAGCAGGGAACACGGTGGGAGGCATTAGCCCTAGCAGGCACGGTGGGAGGCATGTTAGCCCCAGCAGGAACACGGGTGGGAGGCATGTTACGCACACCCCAGGGAACACGGTGGGAGGCATGTTAGCCAGCAGGGAACACGGTGGAGGCATGTTAGCCCCAGCAGGAACACGGGTGGAGGCATGTTAGCCCAGCAGGAACACGGGTGGGAGGCATGTTAGCCCCACAGGAACACGGGTGGGAGGCATGTTAGCCCCAGCAGGAACACGGGTGGAGGCATTTAGCCCCAGCAGGAACACGGGTGGGAGCATGTTGCCCAGCAGGAACACGGTGGAGGCATGTTAGCCCAGCAGGAACACGGGTGGAGGCATGTTAGCCCCAGCAGGAACACGGGTGGAGGTGAGCCAGCAGGGAACACGGGTGGAGGCATGTAGCCCAACGGAACACGGGTGGAGGCATTCCCAGCAGGAACACGGGTGGAGGCATGTTAGCCCCAGCAGGGAACACGGGTGGGAGGCATGTTAGCCCAGCAGGAACACGGTGGGAGGCATGTTAGCCCCACGGAACACGGGTGGAGCATGGCCCCACAGGACACGGTGGAGGCATTTAGCCCAGCAGGGAACACGGGGGGAGGCATGTTACCCCAGCAGAACAGGGGGAGCATGTTAGCCGCAGGAACACGGGTGGAGGCATGTTAGCCCAGCAGGAACACGGGTGGGAGGCATGTTAGCCCAGCAGGGAACACGGGTGGAGATGTAGCCCCAGCAGGAACACGGGTGGGAGGCATGTTGCCCCAGCAGGCAGGTGAGAGTAGCACAGCAGGAACACGGGTGGGAGGCATGTTAGCCCCAGCAGGGAACACGGGTGGAGGCATGTTAGCCCCAGCAGGAACACGGTGGAGGCATGTTAGCCCCAGCAGGAACACGGGTGGAGGCATGTTAGCCCAGCAGGGAACACGGGTGGAGGCATGTTAGCCCCAGCAGGGAACACGGTGAGAGGCATGTTAGCCCAGCAGGGAACACGGGTGGAGGCATGTTAGCCCAGCAGGAACACGGGTGGAGGCATGTTAGCCCCAGCAGGGAACACGGGTGGGAGGCATGTTAGCCCCTAGCAGGAACACGGTGGGAGGCATGTAGCCCCAGCAGGGAACACGGGTGGGAGGCATGTTAGCCCCAGCAGGAACACGGGTGGGAGGCATGTTAGCCCCACAGAACACGGGTGGAGGCATAGCCAGCGGAACACGGTGGAGGCATGTTAGCCCCACAGGGAACACGGGTGGGAGGCATGTTAGCCCCAGCAGGAACACGGGTGGGAGGCATGTAGGCCCAGCAGGGAACACGGGTGGAGGCATGTTAGCCCCAGCAGGAACACGGGTGGGAGGCATGTTAGCCCCAGCAGGAACACGGGTGGGAGGCATGTTAGCCCCAGCAGGAACACGGGTGGAGGCATGTTAGCCCCAGCAGGGAACACGGGTGGGAGGCATGTTAGCCCCAGCAGGGAACACGGGTGGGAGGCATGTTAGCCCCAGCAGGGAACACGGGTGGGAGGCATGTTAGCCCCAGCAGGGAACACGGGTGGGAGGCATGTTAGCCCCAGCAGGGAACACGGGTGGGAGGCATGTTAGCCCCAGCAGGGAACACGGGTGGGAGTCTTCAGGAAGAAAGTTTGCAAGTGTTGCGGGAAGTTCACAAGTAACCCACAGTTAGCACAGAGAACCTTGACGATGCTTCAGTTCATCCTGGACCGTAAACCACAACTGTTGCAACTTTATAATGGATCAGGGTTGAGCGAAACGTCGTCGAAAGTTTCCTTTCCATAGTGTGTTACTGGTGGACTCCACAGTACTGGTTTTACCTACCTTTGATATACCTTTGAAGAGTTTCGAGAGTATCTACTCTCTGAGCCCGGCCATGGGCCAGGCTCGTCTGGTGCTTGCCTGATCAACCAGGCTGTTGCTGCTGGAGGCCCGATGACCCACATATCCATCACAGCCTGGTTGATCTGGCACCTGGTGAAGATACTTGTCCAGTTTCCTCTTGAAGGCTTCTACACTGGTTCCAGCCGTGTTTCGGATATCTTCTGGTAAGATGTTGAATAGTCTCGGACCCCGGATGTTAATACAGTGCTCCCGTATTGTCCCCACCGCTCCCCTGCTCCTCACTGGGTTTATTTTACACTTCCTCCCATATCTCTCACTCCAGTATGTTGTTATGGCAGTGTGCAGATTTGGGACCAGGCCCTCAAGTACTTTCCATGTATATATTATCATGTATTTCTCTCTCCTCCGCTCCAATGAGTACATGTTCAAGACTTGAAGGCGTTCCCAATAATTTAGATGTTTCAATGGCTCAATGTGAGCCGTAAACGATCTCTGTATTTGTTCCAGCTCTGATATTTCTCCTGCCCTGAACGGGGCCGTCAGCACTGAGCAGTATTCTAAGTGGGGGAGCACTAGCGATTTGAATAGTGTCACCATCGGCATTATTTCCCTTGTTTTGAAAGTTCTCAATACCCACCCCGTCATCTTCCTGGCTGTTGTGATCTTTGTCTTGTTATGATCTTTAAACGACAGATCAGCAGACATAATTATTCCCAAGTCCTTTACGTGTTCCTTTCGTTCTATGTGGTGACCCTCTTGCGTTTTGTATATAGTGTTCCTTTTGAGTTCTTCATTTTTCCATACCTAAGCAGCTGAAACTTATCACCATTGAACGTCATGTTGTTCTCCACTGCCCATTGGAAGACCCTGCTTATGTCCTCCTGTAATTTTTCAGTGTCCTCTACCGTAGTGACTTTCATGCTTATTTTAGTGTCATCTGCAAATGATGATACAAAAGTGTGCTGGGTGTTTTTATCTATGTCTGCTATGAGGATGAGAAACAGCAGAGGTGCCAGGACAGTGCCTTGGGGCACTGAGCTTTTGACCTCGCTGATGCTGGATCTTGCCCTGTTCACTACTACTTTTTGTGTTCTGTGTGTTAGGAACTCAAAAATCCATCTGCCTACCTTCCCCGTAATGCCTATGGCCCTCATTTTGTGCGCTATCACTCCATGATCGCATTTGTCAAACGCCTATCACCTTATTCTCTTTTCTTACCTTTTTTCCAATCCCTTATCCACTGTTTCCTACCCTCTTCCTTACTCATGTCATCCCTTCTTCCCTTACCAACTTCTTCCCTCCCTTCTTGTCCCCCATCAAATTTTCTCTGGCCAATTTACCCAATTTCGGACCCCTTCTTCCCTTTTCGTACCTTTCCTGTACTTCCAAAGATGTCCACCAGTCATTTCAGTACAAACCAGTTCTCAGAATTGTCACAGATTCGCCTAAGTTCAGCAGTTGTTAGAGCCGACCAGACTAGACACTAAGCAGTTGTTAGAGCCGACCAGACTAGACACTAAGCAGTTGTTAGAGCCGACCAGACTAGACACTAAGCAGTTGTTAGAGCCGACCAGACTAGACACTAGCAGTTGTTAGAGCGACCAGACTAGACACTAAGCAGTTGTTAGAGCCGACCAGACTAGACACTAAGCAGTTGTTAGAGCCGACCAGACTAGACACTAAGCAGTTGTTAGAGCCGACCAGACTAGACACTAAGCAGTTGTTAGAGCCGACCAGACTAGACACTAAGCAGTTGTTAGAGCCGACCAGACTAGACACTAATCTTGACCTTATATTGAGAACCTACGTAATGAGGTTCTGGTAGGGAACATAACTGTGTCAAACATCGTCAATTCTGACCACAACCTAATTTGTGGGGTGCTGGCACACAGCTCCTGAGGACCATAACACTGCCTTCCTCACATCACCCTGCCATCCCTCCACACGTTACCCTGCCATCCCTCCACACGTCACCCTGCCATCCTTCCACATGCCAACCTGCCATCCTTCCAACGTCACCCTGCCATCCCTCCACACGTCAGCCTGCCATCCTTCCAACGTCACCCTGCCATCCCTCCACACGTCAACCTGCCATCCTTCCAACGTCACCCTGCCATCCTTCCACACGTCAACCTGCCATCCTTCCAACGTCACCCTGCCATCCCTCCACACGTCAACCTGCCATCCTTCCAACGTCACCCTGCCATCCCTCCACACGGGCTAGCTTTTTTGTTTGGCTCAGGGGGTTTGGGGGCGGCTCCGCCCCCCTCCAAAATTTTGAGTGGGTCCCCCTCGAGTTCCCCAACTCCTCAGCCCCACCCCTTTTTGAGATCCCCTACTCAGCCCAACCCCTTTTTGAGATCCCCTCCTCACCCCATTGTTTACCCCTACTCTCACCCCCATCCCCTTGTCCTACTCCTGGATCGCCCCCACTCCTCGCATCATGTTCCAGGGCAGTTCATTTTTCAATGTTTTTGAGTTAATATTATATCTCCGGAGGATGCTTCGAATTTCTTAGATTTATCTCGCAGATCTCAACTGCCATATCCAATCAAGGTAAACAAATTTAAACTTAATATTGACTCATTCATAAGGGCATTTTTTATCTCCTGAATCTCAGCTAAACACCATTATGTTATTAACTTCAATCAAGATGTAAGTGTAATTGTTGAAGTTCTCCCTATGGGGTAAATGGTTTCCCACCTTTTAGAGTTCCTGGTGAGGTTTTTACCACCAAGTGCCATGTATACCTTGGATAACACTTTTTTTTTCCACTTCAATATGTTTATAAATCAGAGGTGAATCATTACACATTTTTTTCAACATTTATTTGTTACACACAATTTTCTGGTAATACAACAAATTTTTTCTCAAGTGATTAATGACAAACACATTTGTTTTCATCCTTTATTACAATTTTCCACTCTTTTCATATACAACATAGGGGAAACATTTCATTTTTCCACTCTTTCAGTAATATCAACAAATACAACAAATTTCATATACATTTCATTTTTCCATTCTTTCATTAACAATAAATACAACAAATTTCATATACAATTCATTACATTTTCTCCAGTTCAACAAATTTCATAAACATTTTCGATAATTCATTTCACTACATTTCATATACAACATAGGGGAAAAACACTACACATTTATTCTAGTTCAACAAAAATACATGTCAGTAAAACATTGTACATTTTTCTCTAGTTCAGCCACAACACACTGCAGGGACTGCAGAAAGACCTTCGACACAGTTCCTCACAAGAGGTTAGTGCAGAAGCTAGAGGATCAAGCGTGTATAGCAGGAAGGGCACTGCAATGGATCAGAGAATACCTGACAGGGAGGCAACAACGGGTCATGGTACATGACGAGGTATCACAGTGGGCGCCTGTGACGAGCGGGGTCCCACAGGGGTCAGTCCTAGGACCAGTGCTATTCTTGGTATATGTGAATGACATGACAGACGGGATAGACTCAGAAGTGTCCCTGTTCGCAGATGATATGAAGTTAATGAGGAGAATTAAATCAGATGAGGATAAGGCAGGACTTCAAAGAGACCTGGACAGGCTGGACACCTGGTCCAGCAACTGGCTTTTCGAATTTAACCCCGCCAAATGCAAAGTCATGAAGATCGGGGAAGGGCAAAGCAGACCGCAGAGTATAGGCTAGGTGGCCAAAGACTGCAAACCTTCCTCAAGGAGAAAGATCTTGGGGTGAGTATAACACCAAGCACGTCTCCGGAAGCACACATCAACCAGATAACTGCTGCAGCATACGGGCGACTGGCAGACCTGAGATTAGCGTTCCGATACCTTAGTAAGGAATAGTTCAAGACACTGTACACCGTGTACGTCAGGCCCATACTAGAGTATGCAGCACCAGTTTGGAACACATACCTGGTCAAGCACGTCAAGAAATTAGAGAAAGTGCAAAGGTTTGCGACAAGGTTAGTTCCAGAGGTAAGGGGAATGTCCTACGAAGAAAGGTTAAGGGAAATCGGCCTGACGACACTGGAGGACAGGAGGGTTAGGAAAGACATGATAAGGACATACAAAATACTGCGTGGAATAGACAAGGTGGATAGAGACAGGATGTTCCAGAGAGGGGACACAGAAACAAGGGTCACAATTGGAAGTTGAAGACTCAGATGAGTCAAAGGGATATTAGGAAGTATTTCTTCAGCCATAGAGTAGTCAGGAAGTGGAATAGTCTGGCATGTGATGTAGTGGAGGCAGGAACCCTACATAGCTTTAAGACGAGGTATGATAAAGCTCATGGAGCAGGGAGAGAGGGGACCCAGTAGCGATCAGTGAAGAGGCGGGGCCAGGAGCTGAGTCTCGACCCCTGCAACCACAATTAGGTGAGTACACACACACATCAAGGCGAGACAAGATAACAAATTCTTAAGTGACAATTTCACTATTCTACCATGTACACCCCAACACCTCACACTCCTTTCCCTGGATCTCCCCCGAACCTCACTCTGCCCCTTCACCTCACGCACCCTACAACCCAACGATACTTAACCCAGTTAAAACAAAGTGCGGAAAATTTGTGTTACCCTGGGTTAAGTATCGTTGGGTTGTAGCGTGTGTGAGGTGAAGGGGGAGAGTGAGGTGCAGGGGAGGTCCAGGGGAAGTAGTGTGAGGTGTTGGGGCTTGTGCATAGGACAATAGTGAATTTGTGACTTAGGAATTTGTTATGTCTTGTCTCGCATTGATGTGTGTGTGTTGTGGTTGAACTAGAGAATCTTTTTGTCGTATTCGCGAAATTGAGGTCTTAATTCGCGATATGTAAAAAAAATTGAACTAGAGAAAATGTTTTCGCTATGTTGTATATGAAATGAATATTGTGTAATGAAATCGGGATATATGCTGGTGTAGGTGTGTATAAATGATTTGTAATAATGTGTTGGTAATGTGAAATGTTGTGAGTGAAAAATGAGTGGTTAGTGTGTGAATGTTATAAGTAAACAAAATGAAAAATGTAGAGTTATCCTGGGTTAAGTATCGTTGGGTTGTAGGGTGCGTGAGGTGAAGGGGCAGAGTGAGGTTCGGGGGAGATCCAGGGAAAGGAGTGTGAGGTGTTGGGGCTTGTACATGGTAGAATAGTGAAATTGTCACTTAAGAATTTGTTATCTTGTCTCGCCTTGATGTGTGTGTGTACTCACCTAATTGTGGTTGCAGGGGTCGAGACTCATACATCATTTGAATTCTCCCAAAAACACTATTGATTACTCCCAAATAACATTTAACCTAACCTAACAACATCTAACCTAACCCAAATAACATTAACCTAACCTTCAAAACACTCTCATACATCATTTGTATACCCCCAAAACACCATTGAATACTACCAAAAGACCATCGATTACTCCCAAATAACATTTAACCTAACTTAACGTAACCCAACCTAACATCACCTAACCTAACCCAAATAATATTTAACCTAACCTAACCTAACCCAAATAACATTTAATCTAACCTAACCTTCAAAACACTCTCATACATCATTTGAACACATTCAAACCCCCCCCCCCCAAAACAACCAATGAATACCATCAAATCACCATCGAATACTCCCAAATAACATTTAACCTAACCTAACCTTCAAAACATCATTTAAACACCTTCAAAACACTCCCAAAACACCATTGAATACCCCCAAATCACCATCGATTACTCCCAAATAACATTAAACCTAACCTAACCTTTTTCATTCATAACCACAACACCCACATCAACCCACGACACTGAATACCTCCAAAACACCACTGAATACCTTAAAACAGTATTAAATACTACTAAGGAGATGGAGCAGGAATATTGGGCTTAGAGGTGTGGGTGGGGGAGGTGAGGGTGTGAAATGGAGGATGACTCAAAAATTGGAAAAATCGAGATAAAATCTTGATCCGAGAAATTGGAACATCGAAAAATGTATCTCTGACCCCCCATAGGGGGGAGGACCTTCAATCTTTTTGTATGTATTACCGATATCCAGAAAAATGCTTACCCATAGGGAGGAGATCTTACCATGCCCCATAGGGGGGACCTTTACCATACCCCCACACCATTTTGAATGGTTACCCCCATAGGGGGGAACCTCAAAACTTGAACCAAGGAAGTGGAGACTACAAAAAAAATCTTGTCTACCGTGGGAGATCTTACCATGCCCCATAGGGGGAACCTTTACCATACCTCCACACCATTTTGAATACTTACCCCCATAGGGGAGGCCTCGGGGGCACACCAGGAGGTGCAGAGAATGGAAGGGTCATTAACACTTAGGTGTGAAATTCACACCTAAGTGTGTAGGGTGGGGTTGGGGAATCGGAAATGGGGGGGGGCGGAACCGCCGCCATCTTGCGGCACTCTGCCGCAAGACACTGAGCCACTTTCTCCACTACTCATACGTCACCCTGCCATCCCTCCACATGTCACCCTGCCATCCCTCCACACGTCACCCTGCCATTCTTTCAACATCACCCTGCCATTCTTTCAACATCACCCTGCCATCCCTCCACACGTCACCCTGCCATCCCTCCACACATAACCCTGCCATCCCTCCACACGTCACCTTGCCATTCCTCCACACGTCACCCTGCCATCCCTCCACACGTAACACTGCCATCCCTCCACACATCACCCTGCCATCCCTTCACACGTCACCCTGCCATCCCTCCACACGTCACCTTGCCATCCTTTCAACGTCACCCTGCCATCCCTCCACACGTCACCCTGCCTCAAGGCTTTACCTTGCTAAAAAGTCTTGCCAGAGTGGCTAGGTGTTGTTAGGACGAGAAAAACTGTGTTTGTGAGCATCAGGAAGAATGACAAGTTAACAGATGTGTGGCTAATTGCTTACTAGTGTGTCCTTTGTGCACCTGCGACACCTGCTGCTGCTGCTGCTGCTGCTGGGATAATACAGTTATGTTCTTGCTGTAATATATATACGTATATATGTCGTGCCGAATAGGTAAAACTGGTTAATTAGCAAAAACTCATTTAAAATTAAGTCTTTTCTGAATTTTTTTTATTCGTTTAGAGATATATTTTCATTTATGTTAATGTAAAAATTAATAATTTTGTACCAAAAGAGCCTTAGAAAACTTACCTAACCTTATAACAAGCGCAATTTAATTTATCCTAATCCAGCTAAATATATTTTAGATAAGTTTGCAGTAATTTAATAATAAACAAACACAATTAATTTTTTTTTGTTAGGTTCAGAAAGATTTTTGCGAAATTATTGCATACACAAATTCTCGTTTGACTTATTCAGAAAGAAGAGCGTTGCTATTTAAGCCAAAATCGCAAGTTTCACTTATTCGGCACTACATGTAGTGCCGAATAGGTGAAACTTGGGAAACGAGAATTTGTGTATTCAATAATTTCGCAAAAATCTTTCTGAACCTAACAAAAAAATTAATTGTTTGTTTATTATTAAATTACTGCAAACTTATCTAAAATATATTTAGATGGATTAGGCTAAATTAAATTGCGCTTGTTATAATAAGGTTAGGTAAGTTTTCTAAGGTTCTTTTGGTACAAAATTATTAATTTTTACATTAACATAAATAAAAAATATATATCTCTAAACGAATAAAAGAAAATTTCAGAAAATACTTAATTTTAAATGAGTTTTGCTTAATTTGACATTTTATATATATATATATATATATATATATATATATATATATATATATATATGCAAATAGATCACAGTAAACAGGTGATATCAAAATATGCAAGACAACCACTATGAAAAATAGAGGAATTCCAGCGATTTCGTGACTACTTGATAATGTGAGTAGTCACGAAAGCGCTTGGAATTCCTCTATTTTTTCATAGTGGTTGTCTTGCATATATATATATATATATATATACGTATATTATTGTGACCACGTACAAGTGGTATTGATCAATTACAAAACTGCGACTAGCCAAGGATTCGAACCTATGCTGCTTTGGCCTGCCTCATAGTGAGCGAAAACCCATGACGCTCTAACGCACAGGACCATGCAATCTATATACATATATAGATATAGATATACATGTATATATATGCATATATATATATATATATATGGTAGGATTGCTAGTGTCATTTCTGTCTCATAAACATACAAGATGACAGGTACATGTTGCTAATTGTATTTACACTTAGTTCACACTACACAGGCATGTACATGTATGTGTATACACACTACACAGGCATGTATGTGTATACACACTACACAGGCATGTATGTGTATACACACTACACAGGCATGTATGTGTATACACACTACACAGGCATGTATGTGTATACACACTACACAGTCATGTATGTGTATACACACTACACAGGCATGTATGTGTATACACACTACACAGTCATGTATGTGTATACACACTACACAGACATGTATGTGTATACACACTACACAGGCATGTATGTGTATACACACTACACAGTCATGTATGTGTATACACACTACACAGTCATGTATGTGTATACACACTACACAGTCATGTATGTGTATACACACTACACAGGCATGTATGTGTATACACACTACACAGGCATGTATGTGTATACACACTACACAGGCATGTATGTGTATACACACTACACAGGCATGTACATGTATGTGTATACACACTACACAGGCATGTATGTGTTACACACTACACAGGCATCTACATATATGTGTATACACACTACACAGGCATCTACATGTATGTGTATACACACTAAACAGTCATGTATGTGTATACACACTAAACAGTCATGTATGTGTATACACACTAAACAGTCATGTATGTGTATACACACTAAACAGTCATGTATGTGTATACACACTTCTCTGAGATTTATTCTGTTTCCGTAATGGTTCTTCTTGTTATATTATTTCCTTTCATCTCCATGGGGAGTTGGAGAAGAATCCTTCCTCCGTAAGGCATACGTGTCAGAAGGGGTCACCGGTTTCTTACCGGGAGCCAGAAACCAGTAACCTCTTCTCCTGTATAAATTACTAAAGTTTAAAAGAAAAACTTTATAAAATTGGGCTGTTTGAATGTGCCTGGATGTAGTGCAGATGATAAGAGATCATTATGAATGTTTTGAATGAAAAGAAGTTGGATGTCCGGGTTCTAAGTGAAATAAGTTGAAAGGGGTAGATTAGTTTCAGCGGGGAGAAATAAATGGGATTAAGTCAGGAGTATCTGAGAGAATTAGAGCTAAGGAAGGGGTAGCAATAATGTTGAAGGATCAGTTATGGAAAGAAATGAAGCAATGTAAATATTATGAATTCAAGCATTATGTGGATTAAAATAAGGGTCGGATGCAAAAAGTGGGTCATAATAAGTGTGTATGTACCCGGAGAAGAGAAAAGTGTAGAGGAGAGAGAGAAAATTTGGGAGATGATATAGGACACAATAGCATCAGTTCATTGAACTGTGTATTGGTGAATAAAAAGTTGATGGGTAGACTTCTGGATGTGCGTGTTTATAGAGGGGCAACATATATATCAGATCATTATTTAGTTGTAGCTACAGTGAGTAAGAGAGAAGTGAAAGTTTATTAATTAAAGGAGGAGGAAGTTTAAGGTAAGATGAAACGAACTGTTGGGAGAAAGATGGGCTAGTGAGAGTATAGGTAATAAGATTGAAGAGATATGGGGTAGACTTAAGAATGCAGTGTTACAGTGTGTAGCAGAAGTTTGTGGATGTAGGAGGGTGGGTACAGGAAGGAAGAGGAGCAGTTAGTGGAATGACGAGGTAAATAGAGTGGTAAGGGAGAAACATAGTATATGAGAGGGTTTTACAAAGCAGAAGTAGTATAAAGTGGGTGGAGTATATGGAGAGCAAAAGAGAAGCTAAGAGAGTGGTGAGGGAGTGTAAAAGGAGAGCAAATGAAAGTGCACGTGAAGGTCTATCAACAAATTTTACTGAAAAATAAAAAAAGTTTTGGAGGGAGATTAATAAGTTGAGAAAGCCTAGGGAATAAACAAAAGAGGAGAGTTATTAGATGGTGAGTTGAAGGTATTGGGAGGATGGAGGGAATATTTTGAGGAGCTGTTAAATGTTAATGAAGAGAGGGAGGCAGTGATTTCATGCATTGGGCAGGGAGGTATAACATCTTGTATGACGAAGAGACAGGAGTTAGGGGGGGTGAGGTGCGTGAGGCTGTGGGTGGAATGAAAGGGAGTAAAACAGCTTGGATCAAGACAGAAATGTTAAAAACAGTTGGGGATATAGTTTTGGAGTGGTTGGTGCTTTTGCTCACTAAAAGTATGATATCTGGGAGTGGAGTTGTCAGCAGATGGGTCTATGAAAGACAAGGTGAAGCATAGAATTGATGTGAAGACAAAGTTATCTATAAAAGCAAGAAGGGGAATGTATGAGAGTATAGTGGTACTAACACTCATATATGGGTGTGAAGCATGGGTTTTAAATATTGCAGCAATTGCAGAGGAGGCTAGAAGCAGTGGAGATGTCGTGTCTGAGGGCAATGCGTGATGTGAATATTATGCAGAGAGTCCATAGTTTGGAGATTAGGAGGAGGTGCAGAGTTACTAAAAGTATTATGTAGAGTCCATAGTTTGGAGATTAGGAGGTGGTTCAAGGTTACTAAAAGTATTATCCAGAGGGCTGAGGTGAGGTTGTTGAGGCGGTTTGGACATTTAGAAAGGATGAAGCAAAATAGGAGAGCAGAGGAGGGAAGGTGGAGTAGTTCTGTGATAATGTGAGAAGTCACGAAAGTGCTTGGAATTTCACTATTTTTCACAGTGGTTGTTCTGTATGCATATACAGTGGAACCTCGGTTTTCGTGATTAATTCGTTCCAGAAAGTCTGACGAAAACCGAACTGTACGAAAAATGAAGCAGAGAACCTTCACTGCACGCATAACTGCGATAAACCACCTCAATTACTGGGAACTCTTGAAGTTCCTAAACCTGTACTCCCTAGGGGGATTACCAACAAACCCCTGGCTGTCTTCAAGCAGGCACTGGACAGGCACCTAAAGTCGGTACCTAACCAGCCAGGCTGTGGTTTGTACGTTGGACTGCGTGCAGCCAGCAGTAACAGCCTGGTTGATCAGGCTCTGATCCAACATGAGGCCTGGTCACAGACCGGGCCGCAGGGGCGTTGACCCCTGGAACTCTCTCCAGGTATATTTCCCATGAAAAATAATGTAAATCCAATTAATCCGTTCCAGACACCCAAAAGTATTAACAAAAAATACATTTTATAGAGAATAACTATAGATTTACATACAGAAAACAATGAAAAAAAAATATAAATGACTAATGAAATCGATAAATGAACATTTAACATCACTTTTACCTTTATTGAAGACTCTTGTTGGTGTATGGAAGACGGCGAGGAGGGAAGAGGGAGGAGGAGAGGTTATTGGTTGTAAGGGGAATCCCCCTCCATAAGGAATTCAGGTATCAAGGCCCGATCTGGGGTTACTTCTCTTCTTTGTCTTTTACTGGCACCGGACAACTGTCGCACAAAAAATCTGTCCAGAGAGGTCTGTTTCTGGCGTCTCTTTAAGATTTGCCTAAAATTGGACAAGGCATTGTCATTGAACATGTTGCTGACACAGCTTGCAACAACTTTGTTAGGGTGATATTTCTCCACAAAACTTTGCAACTCATTTCACTTTGCACACATGTCCTTAATCACTGAAGAAGGCACATTATCCCCTCTCTCTTCCTCTTCCTCTGAAGCAATTTCCTCAGCTGCAGTCTGTTGCTGTTCCAGTTGAAGGTCTTGCATCTCTTCAGTGGTTAGCTCTTCCCTGTGGTTGTCCACCAACTCTTCCACATCCTGGCCACTCACATCCAATCCCATGGACTTTCCCAAAGACACAATACATTCCACACAAAGCATCCCAAGCGTTCTGACTGAATCAGAACACATGGGATGCTTTGTGTTGGTATGGCTGACCACTGTCAACTCAACGAAAAACGAGCGGATGTACGAAAACTGGGACAAAATTTTAGACGAAAAAAACCCGTTGAAAGCCGAATTTGACAAAAACCAGGGAAAACGAAAACCAACCGAGGCATTTATGGATTTGGACAGGGTAGATAGGGGGGCAATGTGGCAAATGTATGGAATAGGAGGTAGGTTATTGGCACCAGTGAAAAGTTTCTACGAGGATAGTGAGGCTCAGGTTAGAGTATGAAGGAGAGAGGGAGATTATTTCCCTGTAAAAGTAGGCCTTAGACAAGGATGTGTGATGTCATCATGGATGTTCAATATATTTATAGATGGGGTTGTAAGAGAAGTGAATGCTCGGGTGTTGGCAAGAGGTGTGGGGTTAAAAGATAAAGAATGTAACCCAAAGTGGGAGTTGTCACAGTTGCTCTTTGCTGATGGCACTGTACTTTTGGGAGATTCTGAAGAGAAGCTGCAGAGGTTGGTGGATGAGTTTGGTAGGATATGTAAAAGAAGAAAATTAAAAGTGAATATAGGAAAGAGTAAGGTGATGAGGATAAAAAAAAATTAGGTAACGAAAGATTCGATATCAGGTTAGAGGGAGAGTGTATGGAGGAGGTAAATGTATTCAGATATTTAGGAGTGGACGTGTCAGCAGATGGGTAGATGAAAGATGGGGTTAATCATAGAATTGATGAGGGGAAAGAGGTGAGTAGTGCACTGAGGAGTCTGTGGAGACAAAGAACTTTGTCCATGGAAGCAAAGAGGGGAATGTATGAGAGTATAGTTATACCAACGCTCTTATGTGGGTGTGAAGCATGGGTGGTGAATGTTGCAACAAGGAGAAGGCTGGAGGCAGTGGAGATGTTGTGTCTGAGGGCAATGTGTGGTGTGAATATAATGCAGCTAATTCGTAGTTTGGAAATTAGGATGAGGTTTGCGATTACCAAAACTATTATCCAGAGGGCTGAGGAGGGGTAGCTCTCCACTCTCTTCACAATGATCGACAAACACCAGCACCCATAATTTAAGGTAAGAAATACTATTATTTATGTTGCATTTGTAATCTTAAGCAGTAAAAACAACATAATACATCACGACAATGAATCTCAATTACATATTCACTTTCATTTTTGTAAGATCTGTTAGTCTAAAAAAAGTTGTTTGGCTTTTTGGGGCTCCAGGAACGTAACTCTATTTTTCCCACTAGTTTCAGGAACGTAACTACCGTGTTAACGAGTCTACTGTATATATATATATATATATTATATATATATATATATATATATATATATATATATATATATATATATATATATATATATATATATATATATATATATATATATATATCAACAAGAGCCCTCCACCAGCACCAAGGTACCCTGGAAGATATGGAGTTAAGTATCAGAAGTCTAGGCACTTTTAATGGTGCCAAATAGTGTGTGTTCATCACAGCAGAGTGTCTCCCTCACATTATAACTCTCCCTGGCTTTTAAGGGAACACTAATGACATAAGGGATCAGTGTAATTATTGTGGTTATGACTTGTCTGAGATGTGTAGGTGATGGTGATTGTGGTGAGTGAGGGATGTATGAGAGTATAGTTATACCAACGCTCTTATGTGGGTGTGAAGCATGGGTGGTGAATGTTGCAACAAGGAGAAGGCTGGAGGCAGTGGAGATGTTGTGTCTGAGGGCAATGTGTGGTGTGAATATAATGCAGCTAATTCGTAGTTGCCCGCGAGGGGAGGAAGAGGAATGAAGTTATCTACCACTTCATCAGTCTCTACAAGAAGCATCCGTCTCTCAACGAGTTATCCTGATGTCGTGTCTGCAAATCTCAGCATCCAGACACAGGTACATGCAGGATTCAGGCCGAAATTTGTCTAATTCTCCGAGAAATGGCGTCACTGACTTCACGCCACAGCGTCCCATGCTGTTTCTCAGTCACGTGCTCAGCCTTGCCAGAATGTTCTTCTGTTGTTGTTCAGCTCAGCACTGCTATTTCAGCACTTCAGAGGTGAGTTTGTGGTGATTTCAGCGTCTAGTGTGAGTGTCTCCCTTGTGTATGGGTAGGGTGAGAGTAGGAACGGCCGGGTTCCTCGCCTCTCACCCAGACCATACACGCTCGCCCTAGTGTACGCCGCCACACACCACTCACTGCCCACTCCCTCTATGCTGTTTTCTGTGAAATTCCTTGTGAATTCTTGCCAGAACTGTGTATCCTAGTGTCCGAGGCCACTCGAAGCCACGTGTGACCACGTGTGGGTCTACGCCTACATCAACCCATGACGTCACCACCATGCTGCTGACGTCACGATGCTGCCGACTCCACGACGTCACTCCACTGATGTCACTTCGCGATGTCACCCCATGACATCCATCATGATGTCACTCCAGAACGTCACCTCGCGACGTCACCCACGATGTTGCCTGACGTTCCTCGCGACGTCTGCTGACGTCACTCGCGATGTCACGCCTGATATCACCCATATGATGTCCCGAGTGCTGTAGTTTCACAGTGTGCATTTTATTTTCATTATTTGTCGAGAAGTTTGAGAGAAGATATAAGTCGAGTGTTCATTAATTATTCCTCTCAGTCAGTGTTCTCACATGTTCGAGTATTGCTTAGTGACGATTTTTTTACACAGAAAAGCGTCTGTAAGCTATGTTGTACCACATGTGTAGTATGTGTGCAGTTTTCTCGTGTGTCCTATGTAGCACCTGTGTGTTACTTTGTCACCCAGTGTGTGACCAGCGCCCCGCGCGCTTGACAGCTGACATTTGTCAGTCCAGGCGTCAGTTACGAGCGTTCGAGCGCCCTGTACAGAAAGCTCTTATTGTTCGCCGCTCGTAGATGCCTTTGCTGAATCGTACCCGCGAGGATTCTCCCATCGAGACCGTTCCACTTCACCTCCAAGACCGTCAGTCCAGTTATTGCAGATGACCAGTCTGGGGACGCTTACACTGCCCTCTGCTGTAACTTCTACTGTCGAGAGATGACACTCGTCAAGCCGCAGTTAAGCCTGTTGGCAGGCGACTGTCAGCCTCGTGTCACAGCTTCAGTGAGCAGCCTGCACAAAGTTGATGTCACTTTGACTGCTAGCCCACTCACTGCAGTATGGTGTATGCTGTTACGACCTCCAGATGTTTCGCCGAGTCGTCCCTGTCACGACTCACTCTACACTCGCCAGCAGCGACAGTTCCAGCGACAGTACCAGTCGAGGAATGTCCTCCTGAGTTGCTTGCCAGTCCTGTCCTGTTGCGACTACTGACGACGCCTCATTCGAGGGCACCAGCAGTTGTGCCCCAGTTGAGTGACCCCTGCAGCGACTACTACGATGTCTGCTTCACCTCCCAGAGGAGACCGTACCCTGTTACGCCACAGCTCATGTCTCCCGTGTTGCAGTATGTATCCAGACGCAGGAAGGCGTGCAGTGCTGCATCGACGCTCACTGCCTTAGACCACGAAGCACACCGTTTTTTTCTTCCCTCTCTGGAGGAAGTTTTTTTTCTATGTCCATATGTTTATGTATATATGTTTTTTCTTTCGTGTTCTGTGACCTGTTCTTGCGAGAGAGAGACCCTAGTTTTTTTAATGCCATTCATGGTCGGGTCGACCATGGGTAGCGTGACCGAGCGATGTAGACAGCCTGACTGTCTGCATAGACAGCCATGCTGTCTGCCAGCTGGGTTCATATTTCGTGCCATGCTAGTTTCCATAGTATTCCGCCAGAGGGCAAGCCTGGTAGGCGTACCCACGTCTACCAGACCCGCCCTGGCCCACTCTCACTTGGCGCCCGGACAACACTCAGTCAATAGGCCTGCTCCTCTCCCTCTCGCAAGGGGCATGGCCTATTGACTGAGTGTTGTCCAGCGCAGTGAAGTGGGCCAGGGCGGTCTGTGCGGGTGGCCACCAGGCTGCCTCTGGCGGATACTAGGCAGCATGGCACGAATATGAACCCAGCTGGCAGCAGCATGGTGTCTATCGACAGTCAGGCTGTCTACAGATGAAAGATGGGGTTAATCATAGAATTGATGAGGGAAAGAGGTGAGTAGTGCACTGAGGAGTCTGTGGAGACAAAGAACTTTGTCCATGGAAGCAAAGAGGGGAATGTATGAGAGTATAGTTATACCAACGCTCTTATGTGGGTGTGAAGCATGGGTGGTGAATGTTGCAACAAGGAGAAGGCTGGAGGCAGTGGAGATGTTGTGTCTGAGGGCAATGTGTGGTGTGAATATAATGCAGCTAATTCGTAGTTTGGAAATTAGGATGAGGTTTGCGATTACCAAAACTATTATCCAGAGGGCTGAGGAGGGGTAGCTCTCCACTCTCTTCACAATGATCGACAAACACCAGCACCCATAATTTAAGGTAAGAAATACTATTATTTATGTTGCATTTGTAATCTTAAGCAGTAAAAACAACATAATACATCACGACAATGAATCTCAATTACATATTCACTTTCATTTTTGTAAGATCTGTTAGTCTAAAAAAGTTGTTTGGCTTTTGGGGCTCCAGGAACGTAACTCATTTTTCCCACTAGTTTCAGGAACGTAACTACCGTGTTAACGACGGTCTACTGTAATATATATATATATATATATATATATATATATATATATATATATATATATATATATATATATTTTCAACAAGAGCCCTCCACCAGCACCAAGGTACCCTGGAAGATATGGAGTTAAGTATCAGAAGTCTAGGCACTTTTAATGGTGCCAAATAGTGTGTGTTCATCACAGCAGAGTGTCTCCCTCACATTATAACTCTCCCTGGCTTTTAAGGGAACACTAATGACATAAGGGATCAGTGTAATTAGTGTGGTTATGACTTGTCTGAGATGTGTAGGTGATGGTGATTGTGGTGAGTGAGGGAGGGATGAGTGGGGGAGTTTTGAGGGCAGAAGTGGTGAGTTGGGGAGTGATGAGTGGGGGGGGAGTGGTGAATGGTGGAGTGGTGAGTGGGGGAGAAGTGTGATGGTGATGGTGTCATCGAGGTGTAGTGGTATGGGTATGTTATATGGTGTGGTAGTGACAGTATGTTATGTGGTGTGGTGGTGATGGTATGTTGTGTGGTGGTGACGGTATGTTATGTGATTTAGTGGTGATGGTATGTTGCGTGGTGGTGTGGTGTGATCAAGGTGTGGTGATGGTGGTGGTGATGATATGTTATGTGGTGTTGTAGTGACAGTATGTTATGTGGTGTTGTGGTGACAGTATGTTATGTGATGTGGTGGTGATGGTATGTTATGTAGTGTGGTGGTGATGGTTTGTTATGTGGTGTGGTGGTGATGGTATGTTATGTGGTGTGGTGGTGATGGTATATTATGTGGTGTGGTGGTGATGGTATATTATGTGGTGTTATGATGATGGTATGTTATGTGGTGTGGTGGTGATGGTATGTTATGTGGTGTGGTGGTGATGGTATGTTATGTGGTGTGGTGGTGATGGTATGTTATGTGGTGTGGTGGTGATGGTATGTTATGTGGTGTGGTAGTGATGGTGTGTTATGTGGTGTGGTGGTGATGGTATGTTATGTGGTGTGGTGGTGATGGTATGTTATGTGGTGTGGTGGTGATGGTATGTTATGTGGTGAGGTGGTGATAGTATGTTATGTGGTGTGGTGGTGATAGTATGTTATGTGGTGTGGTGGTGATGGTATATTATGTGGTGTTATGATGATGGTATGTTATGTGGTGTGGTGGTGATGGTATGTTATGTGGTGTGGTGGTGATGGTATGTTATGTGGTGTGGTGGTGATGGTATGTTATGTGGTGTGGTGGTGATGGTATGTTATGTGGTGTGGTAGTGATGGTGTGTTATGTGGTGTGGTGGTGATGGTATGTTATGTGGTGTGGTGGTGATGGTATGTTATGTGGTGTGGTGGTGATGGTATGTTATGTGGTGAGGTGGTGATAGTATGTTATGTGGTGTGGTGGTGATAGTATGTTATGTGGTGTGGTGGTGATGGTATGTTATGTGGTGTGGTGGTGATAGTATGTTATGTGGTGTGGTGGTGATGGTGGTGGTGTAGGTTTAGTGTTGTGTGATGTGTTGATATACTTACTGACTTATACTAACCCACTTATGTTTGCAGGGGTGGAGACACAGTTCTTGGCTCCGCCTCTTGAACTATTTTGCTATGCATTACTGATTTCCGTCGTCTTGGGTCTTAACGTACCCTCTTCTGAAGCTGTGTATTGCCACTGGCTACCGACTCGTTCCACTTTTCAACCACCCTGAGCTTAAAGTACTTCCTTACATCCCTATGACTCAACTGTGTTCCCCTTAACCATGTCTTATATCAGCTTGTCCCTATCTGCCTTATTAGTTACTGATTTTATATTTCGTAATCATGTCTCCCATTGTTTTTCTCTCTACCAAAGTCAGCAGATTTAGAACCTTCAGATCCTACATAGTACACTCCTCTCGGGTCTAGTACTTGCAAATTTTTGAAACTTGTGCTTCTTCACGTGCTTGGCGGAGTGTGGGCTCCATGCTGGGGCTGCATACTCAACGTGTATAAGATTCTGAAGGATTCATTTAGTTTCTAAATGCTATTCTGAGGTTTGCTAGTCTTGCATATTCCGCTGTATTATTCAATTGTGTATCTCTGGCGATATGCTTGGTGTTATGTTCACCCCAAGGTCCTTTTCACATTCAGATATTTGCAGGTTCTCTCTGCCCATGGTGTACTGTGTTCGATCTGCCCTCGCATCACCTTGCATTTGTTCGGCTTGAACTCGAGAAGCCACTTGTTTGACCACATGTGTAGTTTGTTCAGATCTCCTTGAAGTTCTCTCCTGTTCTCTGTGTCTTATTCTTCATTAGTTTCCCATCGTCAGCAAGCAGTGACCACACATTTTGTGGTGTTGCTGTATTGTGGTGGTGTTGCTGTATTGTGGTGGTGTTGCTGTATTGTGGTGGTGTTGCTGTCGTTGTGGAGGTGTTGCTGTCGTTGTAGTGGTGTTGCTGTCATTGTGGTGGTGTTGCTGTCGTTGTGGTGGTGTTGCTGTATTGTGGTGGTGTTGCTGTCGTTGTGGTGGTGTTGCTGTCATTATGGTGGTGTTGCTGTCGTTGTGGTGGTGTTGCTGTATTGTGGTGGTGTTGCTGTCGTTGTGGTGGTGTTGCTGTATTGTGGTGGTGTTGCTGTCAGTTGTGGTGGTGTTGCTGTATTGTGGTGGTGTTGCTGTATTGTGGTGGTGTTGCTGTCGTTGTGGTGGTGTTGCTGTCGTTGTGGTGGTGTTGCTGTCGTTGTGGTGGTGTTGCTGTCGTTGTGGTGGTGTTGCTGTCGTTGTGGTGGTGTGTTGTGTATTGTGGTGGTGTTGCTGTATTGTGGTGGTGTTGCTGTCATTGTGGTGGTGTTGCTGTCGTTGGGTTGTGGTGGTTGCTTTGTGCGGTTGTGGTGGTGTTGCTGTATTGTGGTGGTGTTGCTGTATTGTGGTGGTGTGCTGCGTTGTGGTGGTGTTGCTATTGGTTTTGGTGGTGTTGCTTGTGTGGTGTGTTCGTTGTGGTGGTGTTGCTGTCGTTTGTTGTTGTTCGTTGTGGTGGTGTTGCTGTATTGTGGTGGTGTGCTGTTGGTGCTGTTTGTGGTGGTTGCGTTTGTGTGGTGTTGCTGTTTGTGGTGGTGTTGTTTTTGGTGTTGTTTGGTGGTGTTGCTGTCGTTGTGGTGTGTTGCTATTGTGGTGGTGTTGCTGTAGTGGTGTTGTTTTGTATTGTGGTGGTGTTGCTGATTGTGGTGTTGTTGTGGTGGTGTTGCTGTATGGTGTGTTGCTGTTTGTGGTGGTGTTGTGTGTGGTGGTGTTGCTGTATTGTGGTGTTGTTTGTGGTTGTTGCTGTTTGGTGGTGTTGCTGTCTGGTGGTGTTGTGTATTGTGGTGGTTTGCTTATTGTGGTGGTGTTGTGTTTGGGTGGTCTGCTTGTGGTGGTGTTGCTGTCTTGTGGTGTTGTGTATTGTGGTGGTGTTGCTATTGTGGTGGTTTGCATTGGTGGTGTTGTGTTGTGGGTGTTGCTGTGTTGTGGTGGTGTTGCTGTTGTGTGTTGGTGTGGTGCTGTCGTTGTGGTGGTGTTGCTGTTTGTGGTGGTGTTGCTGTATTGTGGTGGTGTTGCGTCGTTGGTGGTGTTGCGTTGTGGTGGTGTTGCTGATTGTGGTGGTGTTGCTGCGTTGTGGTGGTGTTGCTGTCGTTGTGGTGGTTGCTGTCGTTGTGGTGGTGTTGCTGTCGGTGGTGGTGTTGCTGTCGTTGTGGTGGTGTTGCTGTATTGTGGGGTGTTGCTGTCGTTGTGGTGGTGTTGCTGTCATTGTGGTGGTGTTGCTGTGTTGTGGTGGTGTTGCTGTATTGTGTGGTGTTGCTGTCGTGGTGGTGTTGCTGTCGTTGTGGTGGTGTTGCTGTCTGTGGTGGTGTTGCGTCGTTGTGGTGGGTTGCTGTTGGTGGGTTCTGTTGTGGGGTTGCTGTCTGTGTGTTGCTGGTGGTGGTTGCTGTCGTTGTGGTGGTGTTGCTATTTGGTGGTGTTGTGTTGGTGTTGCTTTGGGTCGTTGTGGTGTGTGTGGTGTGCGTGTGGTGTTGCGCTTGTGTGGTGTGTGTTGCTGTATGTGTGGTGTTCTGTCTGTGGTGGTTTGCTGCGTTGTGGTGTGCTGGTTTGTGTTGTGTTGCTGTATTGTGTGTGTGTGTTTGTGTGCTGTTTTGGTGTTGCTGTCTTGTGTGTTCTTGTGTGTGTTGCTGTATTTGTTCTATTGGTGTTTGTTCGGTGGTGTTGCTGTATTTGTTGTGCTGTTTTGTGTGTGTGTCTTTGTTTGTGTATTTGTGTTCCTGTGTCTGTTTGTGTTTTGTTTGTTGTTCCTTGTGTTTTGCTTCTTTTTTGCTGTATTGTGTTTTGCTGTATTTGTTTCCTGTGTTGTTCTGTGTTCTTGTTTTGCTGTTTGTTGGTTGCGTTTTGTGTTGCTGTTTGTGGTGGTCTGTTGCTGTATTGTGGGTGTTGCTGTCGTTGTGGTGGTGTTGTCTGTGTTTGCGTTGTGGTGGTGTTGCTGTCGTTGTGGTGGTGTTGCTGCTTGTGGTGGTGTTGCTGTATTGTGGTGTGTGCTGTATTGTGGTGGTGTTGTCTGTCTTGTGGTGGTGTTGCTGTCGTTGTGGTGGTGTTGCTGTCGTTGTGGTGGTGTTGCTTCGTGGGTGGTGTTGCTGTCTTGTGGTGTGTGCTTGCTTGGTGGTGTGCTGGGGTGTTGCTGTTTGTGGTGGTGTTGCTGTCGTTGTGGTGGTGTTGCTGTCGTTGTGGTGGTGTTGCTGTCGTTGTGGTGGTGTTGCTGTCGTTCTGGTGGTGTTGCTGTCGTTGTGGTGGTGTTGCTTTAGTTGTGGTGGTGTTGCTGTAGTTGTGGTGGCATTACCTGGAGTCTACCTGGAGGATGTTCCGGGGGTCAACGCCCCTGTGGCCCAGGCTGTTACTGCTGCCCGCACGTAGTCCAACGTACGAACTGTATCTTTGTCCTCCCTGCTGTATCCTTGTCTTCCCTGCTGTATCCTTGTCTTCCCTGCTGTATGCTTGTCTTCCCTGCTGTATGCTTGTCTTCCCTGCTGTATCCTTGTCTTCCCTGCTGTATCCTTGTCTTCCCTGCTGTATCCTTGTCTTCCCTGCTGTATCCTTGTCTTCCCTGCTGTATTCTTGTCCTCCCTGCTTTATCCTTGTTCTCCCTGCTGTATCCTTGTCCTCCCTGCTGTATCCTTGTCCTCCCTGCTGTATCCTTGTCCTCCCTGCTGTATCCTTGTCTTCCTTGGTGTATACTTGCCTTCCCTGCTGTATCCTTGTCTTCCCTGCTGTATCCTTATCTTCCCTGCTGTATCTTTGTCCTCCCTGTTGTATCCTTGTCTTCCCTGCTGTATCCTTATCTTCCCTGCTGTATCTTTGTCCTCCCTTCTGTATCCTTGTCTTCTCTGCTGTATCCTTATCTTTCCTGCTGTATCTTTGTCCTCCCTGCTGTATTCTTGTCTTCCCTGCTGTATTCTTGTCTTCCCTGCTGTATCCTTGTCTTCCCTGCTGTATCCTTGTCTTTCCTGCTGTATCCTTATCTTCCCTGCTGTATCCTTGTCTTCCCTGCTGTATTCTTGTCTTCCCTGCTGTACCCTTGTCTTCCCTGCTGTACCCTTGTCTTCCCTGCTGTACCATTGTCTTCCCTGCTGTATCCTTGTCTTCCCTGCTGTATCCTTGTCTTCCCTGCTGTACCCTTGTCTTCCCTGCTGTACCATTGTCTTCCCTGCTGTATCCTTGTCTTCCCTGCTGTATCCTTGTAATCCATGCTGTATCCTTGTCTTCCCTGATGTATCCATGTCCTCCCTGCTGTATCCTTGTCTTCCCTGCTGTATCCTTGTCTTCCCTGCTGTATCCTTGTCTTTCCTGCTGTATCTTTGTCTTCCCTGCTGTATCCTTGTCTTCCCTGCTGTATCCTTGTCTTCTCTGCTGTATCTTTGTCTTCCCTGCTGTATCCTTGTCCTCCCTGCTGTATCCTTGTCTTCCCTGCTGTACCCTTGTCTTCCCTGCTGTATCCTTGTCTTTCCTGCTGTATCCTTGTCCTCCCTTCTGTATCCTTGTCTTCCCTGCTGTATCCTTGTCCTCCCTTCTGTATCCTTGTCTTCCCTGCTGTATCCTTGTCCTCCCTGCTGTATCCTTGTCTTCCTTGCTGTATTCTTGTTGTCCCTGCTGTATCCTTGTCGTCCCTGCTGTATCCTTGTCTTCCCTGTTTCATCCTTGTCTTCCCTGCTGTTCTCTTCTCCAGTCACTATTGCATCTCTTCGTTTCTTACAACGTTGTCTCTTCCACCTTTGACATAATATTAATTATTTTTCGTCATTTGTCTCTCATTATCTTCTGTACCGACTTTCACTTTCTTCTTATGTTACTTCCGCTTAATTAACCAATACTTCTTCTAAGGTTTCCGCACCTCCTTCCTCTGGGTTACCTTCTTCGACTACGTTTATTCTTCCTCTGGACAAGTATCTTCACCTGGTGCCAGATCAACCAGGCTGTGATGGATATGTGTGTCAGCGGAGCACCAGCAGCAACAGCCTGGTTGACCAGGCAAGCACCAGACGAGCATGGCCCATGGCCGGGCTCCGAGAGTAGTGAGGCTGCCTTGTAAGTTCATCATGGGTTCCAACTGTGGAAAGCAAATAACCTCGTAAGTAACTGGTCCAAGACATACAGGTATGACGGTCTGCTCTATAGTTTTATCTTTGATGAGTTCTGAGTTTTTTTTTTTACTCCCGGAACCCGGCCTTGAGCCAGGATCGTCTGGTGCTTGCCTGGTCAACCAGGCTGTTGCTGTTGGTGGCCCGATGACCCGCATGTCCCTCACAGGATATGTGGGTCAGCGGGACACCAACAACAACAGCCTGGGCTCCGGGAGTGGAAAAACTCTTGGAACTTATTACAGGTCAAGGTATAGGTCAGACTGTCATACTTGGATATTCTGGACCAGTTACTAACGAGGTCAAAGGTAAATCCCATCTCACGAAATCGTAATAACACGATTGCAAACAAATCAGTGATCGGGTTGGACTCGAACCCATGGCGAGTGAGTCCTAAATCTCACATCTCACATTAGAACAAATCTCGAGAGGGCTTCTGAAGGAAGGTTAAAATTGATCAATTTTATGAGCCAAATTACTGATGAGAGTGATTGCCTCTTCAGCGAGTATGATAAAGCATTAAGTAAATGTGCATCAACCGCTCCTGGAGACGATGGTTTAACCTATGATATCCTCAGAACTCCAAGGCAGGTCCCTGATAACCCTTTGTTAGCACTGTATAATACCAGTTACATTGAGCGAGTTCTTCCTACTTCCTGGACCAATAGTCTCATTGTGTCTATCCCTAAACCCCAACAGCATGGTACATTTAGACCGATCCCCTTAACTAGTTCTCTTTGTAAAATATTGGAAAGACAGATACTTAACAGACTGTTCTACAGAATCAGACACCAACTTTTTCCCTCCCTCTATGGGTTAATGAAAGGTAAAAGTGTGCAGAACTGTATTTCCACCTTTCTCACTGCACACACCTCTACTAGTTTTACCACATTTCTTGAACTAAAATCTGCATTTGATATCGCGAACAGAATTGTCATACTACATGAACTAGCCAAAATGAATATTGGTGGTAGCCTACTCTGCTGGATAATAGGATACCTGTCAAATAGAGTATCCTCTGTCCTCTACCAAGGCTTTAGAAGGGAGTCTAAAGAAATGTCCCTAGGTACACCACAGGGAGGAGTTCTCAGTCCCATGCTATTTAATATTCTGATTAATGCTCTCCTAAATGCTCTACCTGCCTCACCTAAACATATAGCTATAAGTTATGCTGATGACATCATGATCCATACAACAGGGCATAAGAAGATGAGTACCATTCTTAATGAAGTTTAAACAATTTGTAATCGACAAGGTCTCATCATATCTTCATCTAAAACAAAGATACTGATAAGCAAACGACATCCCCCACCCATCTTACACAACTAAATAAGAAATGCGAAAATAGGGAAAATGCTCTCAAAGCTGTTGCTGGCTACAACCCCAACTGTGGTGCTAGTGTTGCTGGCTACCCAACAGTGTTGCTGGCTACAACTAATGTGGTGCTAGTGTGCTGGTAATAGCAACCTTTGTCAAACCCATGGGTCTAGTGTTCTGGCTACAACCCCAACTGTGGTGCTAGTGTTGCTGGCTACACCCAACTGTGGTGCAGTGTTGCTGGCTACCCAAATGCTCTACCCCCAACTGTGGTGCTAGTGTTATGCTGGGGCTAGTCTCTACAACCCCAACTGTGGTGCTAGTGTTGATGGCTACAACCCCAACTGTGGTGCTAGTGTTGCTGGCTACAACCCCAACTGTGGTGCTAGTGTTGCATGGCACAACCCCAACTGTGGTGCTAGTGTCTGGCTACAACCCAACTGTGGTGCTAGTGTGCTGGCTACAACCCCAACTGTGTGCTAGTGTTGCTGGCTACAACCCCAACTGTGGTGCTAGTGTTGCTGGCTACAACCCCAACTGTGGTGCTAGTGTTGCTGGCTACAACCCCAACTGTGGTGCTAGTGTTGCTGGCTACAACCCCAACTGTGGTGCTAGTGTTGCTGGCTACAACCCCAACTGTGGTGCTAGTGTTGCTGGCTACAACCCCAACTGTGGTGCTAGTGTTGCTGGCTACAACCCCAACTGTGGTGCTAGTGTTGCTGGCTACAACCCCAACTGTGGTGCTAGTGTTGCTGGCTACAACCCCAACTGTGGTGCTAGTGTTGCTGGCTACAACCCCAACTGTGGTGCTAGTGTTGCTGGCTACAACCCCAACTGTGGTGCTAGTGTTGCTGGCTACAACCCCAACTGTGGTGCTAGTGTTGCTGGCTACAACCCCAACTGTGGTGCTAGTGTTGCTGGCTACAACCCCAACTGTGGTGCTAGTGTTGCTGGCTACAACCCCAACTGTGGTGCTAGTGTTGCTGGCTACAACCCCAACTGTGGTGCTAGTGTTGCTGGCTACAACCCCAACTGTGGTGCTAGTGTTGCTGGCTACAACCCCAACTGTGGTGCTAGTGTTGCTGGCTACAACCCCAACTGTGGTGCTAGTGTTGCTGGCTACAACCCCAACTGTGGTGCTAGTGTTGCTGGCTACAACCCCAACTGTGGTGCTAGTGTTGCTGGCTACAACCCCAACTGTGGTGCTAGTGTTGCTGGCTACAACCCCAACTGTGGTGCTAGTGTTGCTGGCTACAACCCCAACTGTGGTGCTAGTGTTGCTGGCTACAACCCCAACTGTGGTGCTAGTGTTGCTGGCTACAACCCCAACTGTGGTGCTAGTGTTGCTGGCTACAACCCCAACTGTGGTGCTAGTGTTGCTGGCTACAACCCCAACTGTGGTGCTAGTGTTGCTGGCTACAACCCCAACTGTGGTGCTAGTGTTGCTGGCTACAACCCCAACTGTGGTGCTAGTGTTGCTGGCTACAACCCCAACTGTGGTGCTAGTGTTGCTGGCTACAACCCCAACTGTGGTGCTAGTGTTGCTGGCTACAACCCCAACTGTGGTGCTAGTGTTGCTGGCTACAACCCCAACTGTGGTGCTAGTGTTGCTGGCTACAACCCCAACTGTGGTGCTAGTGTTGCTGGCTACAACCCCAACTGTGGTGCTAGTGTTGCTGGCTACAACCCCAACTGTGGTGCTAGTGTTGCTGGCTACAACCCCAACTGTGGTGCTAGTGTTGCTGGCTACAACCCCAACTGTGGTGCTAGTGTTGCTGGCTACAACCCCAACTGTGGTGCTAGTGTTGCTGGCTACAACCCCAACTGTGGTGCTAGTGTTGCTGGCTACAACCCCAACTGTGGTGCTAGTGTTGCTGGCTACAACCCCAACTGTGGTGCTAGTGTTGCTGGCTACAACCCCAACTGTGGTGCTAGTGTTGCTGGCTACAACCCCAACTGTGGTGCTAGTGTTGCTGGCTACAACCCCAACTGTGGTGCTAGTGTTGCTGGCTACAACCCCAACTGTGGTGCTAGTGTTGCTGGCTACAACCCCAACTGTGGTGCTAGTGTTGCTGGCTACAACCCCAACTGTGGTGCTAGTGTTGCTGGCTACAACCCCAACTGTGGTGCTAGTGTTGCTGGCTACAACCCCAACTGTGGTGCTAGTGTTGCTGGCTACACATCAAATTACTTCTCGTCAAAGTAACATCCTTCACAGTAAACTGTTTCGTTCCTGCCTCTCCTCCTGCTACTGATGCTTCCGGAGTCTACTACACTTCCTGCTCTTCTTGTCCTCTCCAATACTTTGGAGAAACTGACCGCTCTCTTTCTGACAGACTTAATGAGCACAAAAAGTGTTAGACTTGTCGACACTAGTAATGTTCTTTTCTGTCATGTTAGAGATCACAGTCATCCTATTAACTGGTCCTTTTTCAAAACTGTCTATTATTCTTCTAGTTTTCACAGACGCCGTCGTGTTTAATCTTCACTTATACACAACTTCCCTAATATAAATATTAGTCGTGGCTTTGTCCCTGTAGATGTCTTCCTTCCTTTCTCATTACATTGTTAAATAACAACAAGGCACAAGACCGTTACTGCAACAATACGCAAATAACCACTCTTGTTCCCGTCCCTGTCTGCTGGTCTATATATACTCCCTCCTTCTCTTCTGTGTGCTATTGTGACTTTGTAAATGGTCCAAGTCGGACCGAAACGTCGTCGTAAGCTCCTCTCTCCAATGTGCTGGTTATTTGTATATTATTACATTGTTGCCAGATGTTCCAAACTTCAGAACACTGGTGACTTGACCTGATCTTTATCTCCTCCTCTCCTTACTGTTTCAGCAGTTCCGAAAGCTTTTTTTCTGCCTACCTTCTACTTGTAGTGTGCTCGTCCCTCACTCCTATGGTTGCATTCCTCATTTCTGCTACACATTTTTTTCTTCCTATGTGATTTTCATGATATTGTCATTTTAGTCTTCATCTCGTTACACTTTTGTGCATTCCTTTCCCTGTATCTGTGTCTTCCTAACATAGCTTCAGTAATCTCTCTCTCTCTCTCTCTCTCTCTCTCTCTCTCTCTCTCTCTCTCTTCTCTCTCTCTCTCTTTCTCTCATCTCCTACACCGACTTCCCTTACATTTTTTTTTCGTTTCCCAATAAAGTTCATGCCAAAACTCGATTATTTGTGTGTAATTAACTTTTCTTATAGCCTGAGTCTTCCAGTTATCGCTCCTCACCTCCTCCTCCTCCTCCAACAGGTAGTTGAATACTAACACCATGAGATCACACACTCCAGGAGAGGGCTCATATGGGCAGCTTGGGGGAATGTTGCTGTTATTTGAGGGTTGTGGAATCTCGTCTCGGGATGAATCTCGTGTTTGGTAGAGTGGGATAAGAGATGTGAGTTTGATAAGACGAAGAGGATGGGGCGTTTCTTGTATCTGTCTTGCCTCGTGTCCCCATAATGTAAATAATGTTGCAGATAAGTGTAAATTTGACCCCAATATGAGTGTGTGTGTGTGCTTACTCACCTAATTCTACTCACCTAATTGTGGTTGCAGGGGTCGATTCACAGCTCCTGGACCCGCCTCTTCACTGGTCGCTACTAGATCACTCTTCGTGCTCCATGAGCTTTATCATACCTCTTCTTAAAGCTATGTATGGATCCTGCCTCCACTACGTCACTTCCCAGACTATTCCACTTCCTGACAACTCTGTGACTGAAGAAATACTTCCTAACATCCCTGTGATTCATCTGAGTCTTCAACTTCCAGCTGTGACCCCTTGTTGCTGTGTCCCATCTCTGGAACATCCTGTCTCTGTCCACCTTGTCGATTTCTCTCAGTATTTTATATCGTTATCTCCTGTCCTCCAGTGTCGTCGGGTCGATTTCCCTTAACCTCTCCTCGTAGGACATACCCCTTAGCTCCGGGACTAGTCTTGTTGCAAACCTTTGCACTTTCTCTAATTTCCTTACGTGCTTGGCTAGGTGAGGGTTTTAAACTGGTGCTGCATACTCCAATATGTCGTGTGGGTTCTTGATGGATTTGGTAATAAACACAAACGTAGCTTGGCTTAGTAACTTATATATTAGTGAAAAAATATGGGAGAGCACCAGAGCCTAACCTGTCTCCTTAATGTCTCGTCTTGAACTGCCCTGCCCAGTGCCTGGAGGGCAACGGCGGCATTCAAACATCATGCTAGGTCAGCAGTGAGTCACTAACGGTTAGCGATCACGTAGGGAGCTGTGACTCAGTAACGGTTATTGGTAAGATACAAATACTACTACTGAACTACTACTGACAAATATAGGCCTGACATACACGGTGTACAGGGTCCTGAACGATTCCTTATTGAGATGTCGGTGCCCATATGCTGCATCAGTTATTTGGTTGATGTGCGCCTCAGGAGATGTGCCCAGTGTAATACTCACCCCAAGATCCTTTTCCTTCAGTGAGATTTGTAGTCTCTTGCCCCCTAGACTGTACTCCGTCTGCGGTATTCTTTGCCCTTCCCCAATCTTCATGACTTTGCACTTGGTGGGGTTGAACTCCAGGAGCCAGTTGCTGGACCAGGCCTGTGGAAACCCGCTCGTCACAGGCGCCCATTCTGACACCTCCCCACGTACTATTACTCGCTGTTGTCTTCCTGACAGGTATTTCTGTCAGGAGTGTGTATGTGTGTGAGTGTGTGTGTGTAGTCACCTAGTTGTGGTTGCAGGGGTCGAGTCATAGCTCCTGTGTACTCACCTAGTTGTGGTTGCAGGGGTCGAGTGTGTGTATGTGTGTGTGTGTTGGTGTGTGTATGCTTGTTTGGGTGTGTACTCAACTAATTGTGGTTGCAGAGGTCGATTCACAGCTCCTGGCCCTGCCTCTTCACTGGTGTGTGTGTGTGTGTGTGTGTGTGTTCTCGCCTTCTTATAGTCCGTATTTGTGGCTGCATAGGTCTAGTTCCAGCTCCTGGCCCTGTCTCTCAAGTTGACCATTACTGTATTTACTCTTTCCTGGCTTTGTGGACACTGTCGTACATATTCTTAAAGCTTTGTATAGATCGTCTCTCTACCACTTCGCTGTCCACGTCAATTCCTAACCATTCTCAGACTGGAAAATGCTGACTGGTATCCCAGTGAGTCAAGTGGGTTTTTAATTTGCAGTTGTGTGTGTCGTGCATGCAGGCATGCAAGCAGTGATTCGAAACGCTGGTGTTAGCTTGTGTTTATTGAGAGAGTTTCCACCCACCTTGTGGCTGCTGCCATCACGACTTATGTACACTTGTGCAGCATCTCAAGTCGTGGTGGGACTTCACCCGTGAATTACTCGTACACACACACACACACACACACACACATACACATACACAGAAACCATACATGGCTTTAAAAAGAGGTATGACAAAGCTAAAGGGAGAGAGTGGACCTCGTAGCGACCAGTGAAGAGGCAGGGCCAGGAGCTATGGCTAGACCTTTGCAACCACAATTAGGTGAGTACACACACACCTTGTTTCCGCCTCATGAGAGACCAGTGAACCAGTAACATCGCTGACTGCTCCACATTCCCTCTCTTCCCAGAAGGAAATGGACAAATAGATCAACGTGTAAATGTAGACGTAGTTGTGAGTGGCAGTAGTGCCCCGGTGGTGGCAGTAGTGCCCCGGTGGTGGCAGTAGTGCGCCGGTGGTGGCAGTAGTGCCCCGGTGGTGGCAGTAGTGCCCCGGTGGTGGCAGTAGTGCCCCGGTGGTGGCAGTAGTGCGCCGGTGGTGGCAGTAGTGCCCCGGTGGTGGCAGTAGTGCCCCGGTGGTGGCAGTAGTGCCCCGGTGGTGGCAGTAGTGCCCCGGTGGTGGAACGTCTTCGCTAATTAGCGTTGCCAGGTTGAGATCCCTTGTGGGCGATGAGTGGAGAACAACATGAGGCAGGAAGGCGCACCCAGCCAGCGTGTTGCGTCTCCACAACACTTGTATTATTAAGACAAATGGTGGGAAAAATAGAAATTAGAGAGAGAGAAAAGTGTTTCTCCTATTGAAAGATCACTCCCTCGATGACAGTGGTTCTTAACTTGGATCAGACCACGGACCGTCAGGCCACGGACCACGGACCACCAGGGCACTCGTGGCCTTTATATGAGAAAAGCTGTAGATGAATGGTTCAGAGAACCCACAAATTATAAATTAGACACATATGCAACACTTGGGTATCTTTATTGAGGAAACGTTTCGCCACACAGTGGCTTCATCAGTCCAATACAAAGTAGAAAGGTGTAAGGAGAGGAGGAGTTAGAGGTAATCTGTCCCTCGGCCTGGAGTCAATGTGTTCAGTTCATCAATCTTGTAGGAAGTACAGCATAGGGTCGTAGAGGTGGCTTATATACTGTAGTCAGGTGAGGTGAAGCAGGAGGAGGCGGAGTCATAGTGGTACCATCCACTAGTCGAAGTAGGTCTTCGTCCAAAGGTTGGACAAATGTTGAAGAATTCGTTTGTATCAAGATCCCAAGATGTTGCTGTGTCAGACAGGATGTAGATGAATGGTTCAGAGAACCGACAAGTTATAATGAGAAAAGCTAAAATTAATAAAAAGGTTTTAGATTTATTTACTAACAGATATTTTTTTGGATTCTCTTCTCACTAACAAGCTTCCTAATGTATGGAGAAAATTGCCTTTTTCTGCATAAATGATAAAAAAAGAATAGAGAGCTAACATCATGGTGTGAAATTTGTCTTACTAACCGATTTTTTGGATCTTCTCACTGACAAGCTTTTGGATGTTCGGATTGGTACTTGAAAATGTGACCTGTCCACAGACCAGGCCGCGGGGGCGTTGACCCCCGGAACCCTCTCCAGGTATACTCCACGAAAATCCAGTTTCACAGGTTATAAGTTGATGCAAATGGAAAAAAAATCTGACTGTATAGTCTGGCAGATTACAGTAACTGTCAGTGATGCTGACTTAAAATTTCTCCATGGTCGACTGTTGGTGCTCGTCTTGAACCACCAAGACTCTCTGTTGTACTGTTAACATCTGTTGTGAATGTATCTCTTATGTAAGATAACTCATCTCTTGTCCTGTCCACCTCACGAAAGTACTGTTGGAACTCGTCCCTTGTCCTGTCCACCTCACGAAAGTACCGTTGGAATTCGTCCGTTCTCCTGTCCACCTCACGAAAGTACCGTTGGAATTCGTCCCTTCTCTCCACCTCACGAAAGTACCGTTGGAATTCGTTCCGTGGTTTCCTTAAATGAAAGAGAATTCGCTTCTTAATGGTTTCTTTATCTCCGACACTGGCGTCCATACTTGCAAATTTAACCAAATTATTACTTTTGACGCTTAAGATCCAAAGTTCAGTTTGTCAAGAAAAGTCTTGTACAAAACATTACTGTACAAAACATTACTGTACAGAACATTACTGTACAAAACATTACTGTACAAAACATTACTGTACAAAAAATTACTGTACAAAACACTACTGTAAACATTACTGTACAAAACACTACTACTGTACAGAACATTACTGTACAAAACACTACTACTGTACAGAACATTAGTGTACAAAATACTATTACTGTACAGTAAAACCTTCACTGATGACAGCAAAGAAATGAGCAAAATACTTGACTCAGCCGTGTTCAGTGGGCCCTTAACCGTGTTCAGTGGGTCCTTAACCGTGTTCAGTGGGTCCTTAACCGTGTTCAGTGGGTCCTTAACCGTGTTCAGTGGGTCCTTAACCGTTTTCAGTGGTACTTAACCGTGTTCAGTGGGTCCTTAACCGTGTTCAGTGGTACTTAACCGTGTTCAGTGGGTCCTTAACCGTGTTCAATGGGTCCTTAACCGTGTTCAGTGGTACTTAACCGTGTTAAGTGGGTCCTTAATCGTTTTCAGTGGGTCCTTAACCGTTTTCAGTGGGTCCTTAACCGTGTTCAGTGGGTCCTTAACCGTGTTCAGTGGGTTCTTAACCGTGTCCAGTGGGTCCTTAACCGTTTTCAGTGGGTCCTTAACCATGTTCAGTGGGTCCTTAACCGTTTTCAGTGGGTCCTTAACCGTGTTCAGTGGGTCCTTAACCGTGTTCAGTGGGTCCTTAATCGTGTTCAGTGGGTCCTTAACCGTGTTCAGTGGGTCTTAACCGTTTTCAGTGTGTCCTTAACCGTGTTCAGTGGGTCCTTAACCGTGTTCAGTGGGTCCTTAACTGCGTTCAGTGTGTCCTCAAACAACCGTGTTCAGTGGGTCCTCAAACAACCGAGTTCAGTTTGTACTCAACCGTGTTCAGTTGGCCCTCAAACAACCGTGTTCAGTTGGCCCTCAAACAACCGTGTTCAGTGGGCCCTCAAACAACCGTGTTCAGTTTGTGCTCAAACAACCGCGTTCAGTGGGTCCCCAAACAACCATGTTCAGGTGTTCAGTGGGTCCTCAAACAACCGCTTTCAGTGAGTCGTCAAACAACCGTGTTCAGTGGGTCCTTAAACAACCGTGTTCAGTTGGTCCCCATACAACCGTGTTCAGTGGGTCCCCAAACAACCGTGTTCAGTGGGTCCCCAAACAACCGTGTTGAGTGGATCCCCAAACAACCGTGTTCAGTGGGTCCCCAAACAATCGTGTTCAGTGGGTCCCCAAACAATCGTGTTCAGTGGGGCCCCAAACAATCGTGTTCAGTGGGTCCCCAAACAACCGTGTTCAGTGGGTCCCCAAACAACCGTGTTCAGTGGGTCCCCAAACAATCGTGTTCAGTGGGTCCCCAAACAATCGTGTTCAGTGGGTCCCCAAACAACCGTGTTCAGTGGGTCCCCAAACAATCGTGTTCAGTGGATCCCCAAACAACCGTGTTCAGTGGGTCCCCAAACAATCGTGTTCAGTGGGTCCCCAAACAATCGTGTTCAGTGGGGCCCCAAACAATCGTGTTCAGTGGGGCCCCAAACAACCGTGTTCAGTGGGGCCTCAAACAATCGTGTTCAATGGGTCCACCTACAACCGTGTTCAGTGGGGCCCCAAACAATCGTGTTCAGTGGGGCCCCAAACAACCGTGTTCAGTGGGGCCCCAAAAATCAATATTTCTTCGAATTTAAAATTTAAAATTAAAATATCACTTTTCAATTGCTACGCTTTTGAAAACACTGGTGGATCACCCAGTGGATCACCCAGTGGATCACCCAGTGGATCATCCAGTGCATCACCCAGTGGATCACCCAGTGGATCACCCAGTGGATCACCCAGTGGATCACCCAGTGGATCACCCACAAGACGCATTATATGCAAGGAAGACACTAGTGTTAATATTACAAGTGAGAGTTAACTTAGAGGCGACATAAAACTCCCCAGAACCAGAGATCCTAAGCCAATCTCGCTCTTTAAGTCTCTTGCGCTGCTTAGACTGGACTATTGCTGCATGCAAACAGCCTCATTTACAGCAGTGAAACAGCAGATCTGCTGACTGGGCGAATCTTTTCTATCTGCAGCTGGAAAATACAGGAAGATGCAGTTTACAGTTACTAAGTTACTCCATACATGAACCATAATCTTAGTACATGATGTCAGGTTTCTTCGTTGAAGTACAGCACTGTAACAAGTATGCTAAGAAATAACTAAGTAAACGATATATATATATATATATATATATATATATATATATATATATATAATATATATATATATATATATATATATATATATATATATATATATATATATATATCAGACTGTGAGACTGGGTACTAGAACTATGATCCCTGTATCAGTCGTCACAGCGTGTAAACCACGTATTGCTACGCCTCTGTCGTAGTCTCACACGACCATGTCTTCAAACCTTCACCATAACGCCACACATCCGTCCTACACTACTACCATCTCTCACTACACTACTACCATCTCTCACTACACTACTACCATCTCTCACTACACCACCACCATCTCTCACTACACCACTACCATCTCTCACTACACCACTACCATCTCTCACTACACTACTACCATCTCTCACTACACCACCACCATCTCTCACTACACCACCACCATCTCTCACTACACCACCACCATCTCTCACTACACCACCACCATCTCTCACTACACCACCACCATCTCTCACTACACCACTACCATCTCTCACTACACCACTACCATCTCTCACTACACCACTACCATCTCTCACTACACCACTACCATCTCTCACTACACCACTACCATCTCTCACTACACCACTACCATCTCTCACTACACCACTACCATCTCTCACTACACCACCACCATCTCTCACTACACCACTACCATCTCTCACTACACCACTACCATCTCTCACTACACTACTACCATCTCTCACTACACCACCACCATCTCTCACTACACCACCACCATCTCTCACTACACCACTACCATCTCTCACTACACCACTACCATCTCTCACTACACCACCACCATCTCTCACTACACCACTACCATCTCTCACTACACCACTACCATCTCTCACTACACCACTACCATCTCTCACTACACCACTACCATCTCTCACTACACTACTACCATCTCTCACTACACCACTACCATCTCTCACTACACCACTACCATCTCTCACTATACCACTACCATCTCTCACTACACCACCACCATCTCTCACTACAACACTACCATCTCTCACTACACCACTACCATCTCTCACTACACCACTACCATCTCTCACTACACCACTACCATCTCTCACTACACCACTACCATCTCTCACTACACCACTACCATCTCTCACTACACCACTACCATCTCTCACTACACCACTACCATCTCTCACTACACCACTACCATCTCTCACTATACCACCACCATCTCTCACTACACAACTACCATCTCTCACTACACCACCACCATCTCTCACTACACCACTACCATCTCTCACTACACCACTACCATCTCTCACTACACTACTATCATCTCTCACTACACTACTACCATCTCTCACTACACCACTACCATCTCTCACTACACCACTACCATCTCTCACTACACCACTACCATCTCTCACTACACCACTACCATCTCTCACTACACCACTACCATCTCTCACTACACCACCACCATCTCTCACTACACAACTACCATCTCTCACTACACCACTACCATCTCTCACTACACCACTACCATCTCTCACTACACCACTACCATCTCTCACTACACTACTATCATCTCTCACTACACCACTACCATCTCTCACTACACCACTACCATCTCTCACTACACCACTACCATCTCTCACTACACCACCACCATCTCTCACTACACCACTGCCATCTCTCACTACACCACCACCATCTCACTACACCACCACCATCTCTCACTACACCACCACCATCTCTCACTACACCACCACCATCTCCGGTGTGGCGTGTGAGAGGCGGAAGTCGTGATGACATGTACGTTTCCCTACAGTCTTCTTGACATTGACATGATAATATATACCTGGAAAGTACTCGAGGGTCTGGTCCCAAATCTGCACACTGCCATAACATCATGCTGGAGCGAGAGATATGCGAGGAAGTGTAAAATATACCCAGTGAAAAACAGGGGTGCGGTGGGCATAATAAGGAAACACTGTATCAACATTCATGGTCCCAGATATCAGTGTTTCTGATATCTTACCAGAAGATATCAGAAAAACACGGGCTCGGCGTTTTTAATAAAGGAGATGTGCTTGTTTGTACCAAAATAACTCTGCAATACGAAGCTAGAGGTTAGTAACAGGACGGCAGTATTATCAGCAGTGACACAAACCTCACAGTGAACAGTGCAGTGATGGCAGTGTTACGCAGTGAAGTGTTGTGCTTATCCTAGTTATTTACCCTCACTTGGTGTTACTGTTCATCTGAACACCAGTACACTGAACACCACTACACTGACCACCACTACACTGACCACTACACTGACCACCAGTACACTGAACACCACTACACTGAACGCCACTACACTGACCACCAGTACACTGAGCACCACTACACTGACCACCACTACACTGACCACCACTACAATGAACACCAGTACAATGACCACCAGTACACTGAACACCAGTACAATGACCACCAGTAAACTGAGCACCAGTAAACTGAGCACCAGTACACTGAACACCAGTACAATGACCACCAGTACACTGGACACCAGTACACTGAACACCAGTACAATGACCAGTATACTGAACACCAGTACGTTGACCTATCTATACTGTGGTATTACTGGTCATTTAACACCAGTACAGTGGTAATATTCACACTGGTGTTACTGTTCATCTGAACACCAGTATACTGACCTTTCCGCACTGGTGTTACTGATCATCTGAACACCAGTACACTGGTAGTGTTCACACTGTGGTGTTACTGTTAAACTGAGCACCAGTACACTGGTAGTGTTCACACTGTGGTGTTACTGTTCAACTGAACACCAATACACTGATAGTGTTCACACTGTGGTGTTACTGTTCAACTGAACACTAGTACACTGGTAGTGTTCACACTGTGGTGTTACTGTTCAACTGAACACCAGTACACTGGTAGTGTTCACACTGGTGTTACTGTTCAACTGAACAGCAGTACACTGGTAGTGTTCACACTGTGGTGTTACTGTTCAACTGAACACCAGTACACTGGTAGTGTTCACACTGTGGTGTTACTGTTAAACTGAACACTAGTACACTGGTAGTGTTCACACTGTGGTGTTACTGTTCAACTGAACACCAGTACACTGGTAGTGTTCACACTGGTGTTACTGTTCAACTGAACACTAGTACACTGGTAGTGTTCACTGTGGTGTTACTGTTCAACTGAACACCAGTACACTGGTAGTGTTCACACTGTGGTGTTACTGTTTAACTGAACACCAGTACACTGGTAGTGTTCACACTGGTGTTACTGTTCAACTGAACACCAGTACACTGGTAGTGTTCACAGTCTACCTGACAGTACATCAAGTCTCGTCACTTGAAAGTTGACCATTGTTTCGTGGCTTGTATACCATCTACAGCCTCCCTCTTTATACTCGTCATCCTTTAAATTCCTCCCTTTCTCTTTCCATTCATCCCTTCCCTTCCCTCCCTCCCTCCTTCCCTTCCGTCCCTCCCTCTTTCCCTTCCCTCCCTTCCCTCCATTGATCGATCTATCTCTATATGCCAGTTAACTCCAGGCTGAAGGACTGATTGCCTTTGATATACCTTTAATGAGTTCCGAGAGTCTTTCTACTCCCGGAACCCGGCCATGGTTCAGGCTTGTCTGGCGCTAGCCTGGTTAACCAGGCTATTGCTGCCCCTACATATCCATCACAGCCTGGTTGATCTGGCACCTGGTGAAGATACTTGTCCAGTTTCCTCTTGAAGACTTCTACACTTGTTCCAGCCGTGTTTCAGATATAGTCTGGGACCCCGGATGTTGATACAGTGTTCCCTTATTGTCCCCACCGCACCCCTGCTTTTCACTGGGTTTATTTTACACTTCCTCGCATATCTCTCACTCCAGTATGTTGTTATGGGAGTGTGAAGATTTGGGACCAGACCCTCGAGTAATTTCCAGGTATATATTATCATGTATCTCTCTCTGATCTTCAACCATTCTTCTCTATATTGAACTGAGGAAGCCACTGGTTGGCGAAGCGTTTCCACAATACAAATATCCAAGTGTTGCACAAGTGTTGCACAAGTGTTGCACACAAGTGTTTAATTCATCAACTTGTCGGTTCTCTGAACCATTTGTCTACAGGCGTGTCCCTATGTTTTTTCAGGTCTCAGTTATTGCAATAATATCTGTTTTTTGAACATGTTGTTTGTCTTAGTTGATCTGTTTGTATGATTTCTGGCAAGAAAGATTTTCCTTCGCTTGTCACCCGTCTTGTCTTGTTGTCATATTTATTTTCCTTTTTTTCATTGTTTTCTCTGAGCTGTTCAGTTTTTTGGGCCGTTTACTGTACCTGACGTCTTGGACGAGGCCTGGATGATGGCAGGGTGGATGGTGAAGAACGTACACCACCAGCCACGTTCAGTACACCAACAGCCACGTTCAGTACACCAACAGCCACGTTCAGTATACAAACCACGTTCAGTATACGACCAGTCACGTTCAGTACATGACTAGCCACATTCACTACACAACAAACCACGTTCAGTACACCACTAGTCTGGTCCGGGACCGGGCTGCTGGGGCAGTGGCCCCCAGCTACAGCTACAGGCATTTTAACTTGTAAATTTATTATGAAAGACTTTAGTTTGTTTTTAATGGCTGATGTATCTTATGGGAAGGATGATATATTGTGAATTCTACCTTTGTAAGAACAAATTTAACACTTGTAGGAACAAATTTAACACTTGTACGAGCAAATTTAACACTTGTAGGACCGAATTTAGCACCTGAATAACGTATTTAATAACTCATATATGTTAAATACTGTGCAATGCCTGGAGACTGCGTCTTGTGCAGATTGTTGCATACTCTGCAGGTTTTAATTTGCCTATTTTGACAGACTTCAGCCTTGAATACTGGTGTGTCACACTTTAGAGAGAAATTTTGATTGTTTTTGTGCTGTGTAGGTTCCAATTTCCCGATTCTATTGAAGAATTTTGGAAAAATAAATAAATACTGGCTCACTTGCGAATGTCTCGATCGATCGGCTTTAAACCTTCAATGCCGATAACTTGAGAATGCAACTTCTGAACAGCTTGAAACTCAAAATGCTGGTGTGATAAGCAGGGAAAGTCGCTTCTGAGTGGCTCTAAACCAGGGGTTGTTAACTAGAGGATGTTAACCAGGGGTACCCATATCCCGAAGGGGTATGGGTACCAAATAATGGGGTATGGGAACCAAATAATGGGTTATGGGAACTAAATAATGGAGGTATGAGTATCAAATAATGGGGGTATTGGAACCAAATAATGGGGGTATGGGAGGCAAATAATGGTATGGGAGCCAAATAATGGGGGTATAGGTAGCAAATAATGGGGGTATGGGAACCAGATAATTTGGGTATGGGAACCAAATAATTGGGGTATGGGAGCTGTTGCGGCCTCCTACCTAACATGATGGTTAGGTAGTTAACCTGCCGGCCGGCAGATACCACTGGGTACGTCATCATACCCAATGTTGGACTGCTGAGCCGGCTTGACTGACAGTGTTCACCAGACTCTCCCAGAGTACACCTACTGGAGAGTGCTCACCAGACTCTCCCAGAGTACACCTACTGGAGAGTGTTCACCAGTCTCCCAGAAAACACCTACTGGAGAGTGTTCGCCAGACTCTCCCAGATACACCTTATTGGAGACTAGACACTTGGTGACAAGACCTGCTTAAGAGTGTAGACTCTCGCAGAGTACTCCTGACTCTTCGTGCTGGTGACTAGGCCTTAGACTAGATCTACTGGCCTTTGAATTCACCAGACTTTCTCGGCCTAACTGGCTTTGAGAGTATCTACTGGTCTTTGAGTGTTGACCAGACCACGGATACATCGACTGGATTTTGCTGGCTTACATCGTCTTCAGTTCCCTGCTGGCTTGGCTTTGTTATTCTGGTCAGTATGGTCGTCGAGTGTGACACGAAGATAGTGGTAAAGGTGTCGTGTGACACAAGAAGAGATGTCTAAGTCAGGGTGTTGTGTAATGTAACACGGACACAAGTATTCAGTGTTGTACCTGGAATTGTTGTACCTGGAATTGTTGTACCTGGAATTGTTGTACCTGGAATTGTACCCGGAGTGCTTTGTGTCAGGTGATTGTGACAAAGTATTGGTGTGTCAGGTGACTGACACACGTTCAGGGTGTGAACCCGGTGACTTGTCTGGTGACACGACACAAGTTGAAAGAGTCGTAATTTGGTGTTTGTGTCAAATGACGCGGTGCTAAGGTTTTCTTAGAGACTGAGTTCATGACACAGAGGAAAGGGTGTCGTGTGACACGGTAGGGAAGGCGTGTCGTGTGACAGAGGGCGTGTCTTGTGACAGAGGGTGTCGTGTGACACTGAGAGAAGGCGTGTCATGGGACTAGTATTGTCATGTTAAGTAAAAGGACACAAATGCAACTAATGTGACATTTTATTGTGGCAACGTTTCGTCTCAGGAGCTTTTTCAAGCCGTTACAAACGATATATGGACACAGATGGTATATATATACCATCTGTGTCCATATATCGTTTGTAACGGCTTGAAAAAGCTCCTGAAGAGCGAAACGTTGCCACAATAAAATGTCACATTAGTTGCATTTGTGTCCTTTTACTTAACATATTGTCGGTAATTCTACCAATATTATTAGTATTGTCATGTATGACACAGGTATTGTCATGAATGACACAGGAAGATGGCAGCGACTATGATACTAGGCACTGAATTTTATGATTACTTTTACTTGTGATATTTTATTACCTTTGAATATGACTTAAAATAAATATAATGTGAAATGTATATCAAAGATAAAGATTATGGTTTTATACAAATTCAGATATATAATATAATTGCTTGGTGAAGGAAAATACAAATTCAAATTATTTTCTACTGTGTTTCTTTGCTCCAAGCTCCCTTTTACACTCAGGAGAACAGCCCTTAGAACCTGAGGTTGTAATAGGAGCCAAATAATGGGGGTATAGGTAGCAAATAATGGGGGATATGGGAAACAAATAATGGGTTATGGGAACTAAATAATGGAGGTATGGGTAGCAAATAATGGGGGTATAGGAACCAAATAATGGGGGTATGGGAGCCAAATAATGGGGGTATACGTAGCAAATAATGGGGTATGGGAACCAAATATTGGGTTATGGGCACTAAATATTGGGGTGTATGGATGGCAAATAGTGATGGTATGTGAACCAAATAATGGGGGTATAGGAGCCAAATAATGAGGTATAGGTAGCAAATAATGGGGGTATGGAACCAAATAATGGGGTATGGGAACCAAATATTGGGTTATGGGAACTAAATAATGGGGTGTATGGGTGGCAAAAAATGGGGGTATGGGAGCCAAATAATGGGGTATAGGTAGCAAATAATGGGGGTATAGATAGCAAATAATGAGGTATGGGAACCAAATAATGGGGTATGGGAACCAAATAATGGGGGTATGGGACTCCATCTATGAACAATTTGGCTAATTTTCTATAAATATGATAATATAATTTTCTTCCAGCTGTTGTGCTGCTGCTATATGTAAAGTAGAACCAAGATACTGACATCTTTTGAAGTCATTCTGGTACCTAATAGGACAGGTGTTGAACCAAGATACTGACATCTTTTGAAGTCATTCTGGTACCTAATAGGACAGTTATTGAAGCAAGCTACTGATATCTTTTAAAGTCATTCTGGTACCTAATAGGACAGGTATTGAAGTAAGCTACTGACATCTTTTGAAGTCATTCTGGTACCTAATAGGACAGGTATTGAAGCAAGTTACTGACATCTTTTGAAGTCATTCTGGTACCTAATAGGACAGGTATTGAAGCAAGCTATTGACGTCTTTTGAAGTCATTCTGGTACCTAATAGGACAGGTGTTGAACCAAGATACTGACATCTTTTGAAGTCATTCTGGTACCTAATAGGACAGGTATTGAAGCAAGCTACTGACATCTTTTGAATTCATTCTGGTACCTAAGAGGTCAGGTGTTGAACCAAGATACTGACATCTTTAGAAGTCATTCTGGTACCTAATAGGACAGGTGTTGAACCAAGATACTGACATCTTTTGAAGTCATTCTGGTACCTAATAGGACAGGTATTGAAGCAAGCTACTGACATCTTTTGAAGTCATTCTGGTACCTAATAGGACAGGTATTTATCCAAGCTACTGACATCTTTTGAAGTCATTCTGGTACCTAATAGGACAGGTATTGATCCAAGCTACTGACATCTTTAGAAGTCCTTCTGGTACCTAATAGGACAGGTGTTGAACCAAGATACTGACATCTTTTGAAGTCATTCTGGTACCTAAGAAGACAGGTGGTGTTAGTGATGATTTGCAGTCTGGTGAAGGGAGTATGGCCATTGCCACGTACTGGAGAATCCACTGGATGTCTGTAATCGTAACAAGGTTCAGTAACCTTGATCTAAACTCTCATGTAGAAAGTTCCAATTGGTTTGGTTTCTGTACAGGTGCCAATTTTATTGAAGAAAATGGGAATATTAGTTTCCATGTGATAACTTGTTAATGTTTAATCTCGTTGACTTCAAAACTTTCAGTGCTAAAACATATACCGCACTATTGCAAGTAATGTAACGACTTGACAAAGCTCCTGGAGAGCGAAACGTTGCCTCAATTCAGGTAGAGGAGGCTGGGCTCGTGAGACACAGGGATACCTTTCTCGGATCGCTCACCGATCGAAATAAATCCAGTTGAAGCACTAGTGACTATAACAAGAACTGCTTCCTGTGTTATTCCCACTCTATAATTAGGCTGTGACCTTCAGACAAAGTTGGTACAGTAAATACGGATATAGGGAGGTTGAAACAAGAGGGTAGAGTGGCCGGCGGTATGTTAATACAGGACATCCGGCCTCATTAATGACGCATCATATAGCAGTGAATTTACCTTTAATTTTGAAAGGTGTGGAGGGGTATGCCAGCTGAAGGGCTCGATCACATGACCAAAAGCTCCAGCGGCTTGTCCTCATAGGACTAAGACCCGCGTCAGGAAACACTTGTCCTGTTTCCTGACCAATCTTGCCTAACCTAATGACGCAACCTACACTTCAGTTGACATGTAACTGACTAATCTTACTTAACAGTAAATATCTGTATTTTTCACTGGATATCAAGGTAGAGGGTGTGTTTACATTAACCCTTGACTATCTTACTATTTAATAAGTCGTGTTTTGATCAGGTGTCTAAATTGGTCACTGCTTTTTATACCATAATTTGTGGTGATGCTGTGAGGAAGTGCCCTTCTGTGGGGTGGTGGGGAAGTGCCCTTCTGTGGGGTGGTGGGGAAGTACCCTTCTGTGGGGTGGTAGGGAAGTGCCCTTCTGTGGGGTGGTGGGGAAGTGCCCTTCTGTGGGGTGGTGGGGAAGTGCCCTTCTGTGGGGTGGTGGGGAAGTGCCCTGTGGGGTGGTGGGGAAGTGCCCTTATGTGGGTGGTGGGGAAGTGCCCTGTGGGGTGGTGGGGAAGTGCCCTTCTGTGGGTGGTGGGGAAGTGCCCTTCTGTGGGTAGTGAGGAAGCACCCTTCTGTGGGTAGTGAGGAAGCACCCTTCTGTGGGTAGTGAGGAAGTACTCTTCTGTGGGTAGTGAAGAAGTACCCTTCTGTGTGTAGTGAGGTACTGAGGGTTGTGAGGGGTGGTAAGTAAACCCTTGTTCATCCTGGTTATCTTGCAGTCTTAGTTAATAGTAACTTTAGTCGTGTAAATTCACACGTAATATCAACGAGTATTAGTATGAAGGCACTGAAGATGTTCTTGGGACAACGTTGTTCCAGTGACTTTATTGTTTACAGTGTGTCCTCACACATGCAACTGTTGAGTTGCAAAGGGACTTTTGAAGTTGCCCTCGTTACTGTGCTCATAGTGCAACGTGGGAAAAAAAACACTTATGTACAGTTTAAGTCGTTTATTAGAGGAAACATTTCATCACCAGATATTTTAATACTTGATGATGTCACCATCTATTTATTAGTCTCCCACCTCAGGTGCACAAATTTCATATCTCCACGTAATCCATCCCGCATACTGTGTGTTCCTCAATGTAACTATTGTATAGAATAAGGTAGCAGTACACTCTTGGTTTACCCTGTTGTGCTAAGTATATAACTATAAAATTTGCGTAAATGTTGAAGGTCAGAAAAGGGTAGTTACAAGCGTATTGGCGCATGATGAGAGGCAGGAACGCAGCACTACCGTGATGTAAACACACTGTACGTGGCGTCTACACAGTGCTCAACCCCAGTACCAGGAGTAGTGTGTACAGTATGTGTGGGGTGTGATGTTCGTATGACCCGAAGGGTGTCATACAAATCTAGGAAGCGGGAAAGAGAGCTCCAATTGCTTGGATCAGGAGTCCTTCGCCAGTATCAAGGTTGCCATCTTCAAGGCAGGAGAGTGCAGAACGTCACTCGTGTAACCTTTGCGTGTAGCTTCCACAATTGTCTTATTACTCTTAACTTCTCTCTTCTTGTTACCGAGAATGACAGGACTATCTTAGCCCTCGTGTAAGACATCTGAGTTTAGTTCACTATCCTGGTACGTTTATATATTGTTCAAAAGTGAGCAACTGAACGATAGTTTTCATTGGAGACGCTGTTTTGTCAACGTTTATCTGCTAAGATATCATTTATTTATCTGAGATTTTGAACCAGTCTCTCGAGTACTATAAATTTATATATTTTGCACTCGAGGGAGGACAGTCGTGGGACTTATGAATTCCCACTGACCGGTCCAAAAGTGCTAGATCAGAAATATCACCAGAATTACGCAGTTAGCAGATGGAGCATCAAGCCTCTAAAGACAGTACCTCGCTCTAAACAACCCTGATAGGTTGTAGATGAATGCTTCAGAGAACCGATGAGTTGGTAAATTAGACACACATGCAACACTTGGGTATCTTTATTGAGGAAACGTTTCCTCAATAAAGATACCCAAGTGTTGCATGTGTGTCTAATTTACCAACCGTGATAGGTCATGAAATGCTATCTACATATGTTGTCCAGCCTGTTTTTGTCCAACATGATTTCTGCTGAGTCCATCATGATCCTCTGCGCTCTCTGGCATGGCTTGATCATAGTCTCTATAATTTTCATAATTATCAACCTTTTCTTAACCTTCACCAGAATCATCAGTCGTGGTACAGTGTTAAGGTATCAGTGTGTCCTGCCAAGGGTGCTGTTTTGCGTTGTATTTAAGACTGGCAAACAATGTAAGAGCGTCTCATCAGCTTGTCTACCCTCAACGCTGCGTCTAAATGGCGAACTGTCGACAGTATTGAGGAATGGTGACACGTTGCAGAATAAACTTTTATTTTGACAGCGTTTCGTTCTATGTAGAGTTTTATCAGGCTTCATAAAGCTCTACACAAAGCGAAACGTTGCCCCAATGAAAGCATGTTCTTCAACCTCTTTATTTCTTCATCGAACTGAAGTGTTGCTAAAATGTTGTAGATAACACACTTCAATATTACTAAATCTGTTGACTTGTTTTGCACGCATAGTTTTGAGGGGAAAAAAATAGCTCAGGAATTAAAGCCTAATACCCAGGATCACTGGCAAGGTCAAAGATGCCAGGATCACTGGCAAGGTCAAAGATGCCAGGATCACTGGCAAGGTCAAAGATGCCAGGATCACTGGCAAGGTCAAAGATGCCAGGATCACTGGCAAGGTCAAAGATGCGGAGCTCAAGTTGATACAGTGTTTACAGTACCTAATGTATACTGGCAACGTCTTCACATACGAAAGTTATTGGTGAAAATACGTGAAGTTCAAAATATGCCTTGCTGTACTCTGAAGCCACCAGAAGCGCTTCTAGGTATGGCAGAGACATGGGATAATACACAAATAACCCACACATAGAAGAGGAGGAGCTTACGACGACGTTTCGGTCAGACTTGGACCATTTACAAAGTTACACTAACACAAAAGAGTGAAGGAGCCATTATATATAGGCGAGGGAGACAGAGACGGGATCAAGAGAGGAAGAACAAGTAGTGGTAGTGAAAGCAGTACAAGTAGTGGTAGTGAAAGCAGTACAAGTAGTGGTAGTGAAAGCAGTACAAGTAGTGGTAGTGAAAGCAGTACAAGTAGTGGTAGTGAAGCAGTACAAGTAGTGGTAGTGAAGCAGAACAAGTAGTGGTAGTGAAAGCAGTACAAGTAGTGGTAGTGAAAGCAGTACAAGTAGTGGTAGTGAAAGCAGTACAAGTAGTGGTAGTGAAAGCAGTACAAGTAGTGGTAGTGAAAGCAGTACAAGTAGTGGTAGTGAAAGCAGTACAAGTAGTGGTAGTGAAAGCAGTACAAGTAGTAGTGGTAGTAGAAAGTAGGGAGAGTAATTTTAGTTGAACAAGAGATGGAAAGGAAGAACAGGGTGAATGGATGTGTTTCAAGTCCTCTTCACTTAATTCATCTTGACGTTGGATGAACCTTTTAGAGCCAACTGGCCGAGTGGTTACGCACTGGCCTGTGAGTTTTAAGACTCACTTCCCGTTCCCTGATTTGACCTGTGTTAATCCCACAAGTGTTCCTGAGGATGCAGACGCTACTGAGGAGGTTCAGTAGCAGAATGTAGGTGTTGCAGGAAGTCTGGTGCGCTTCTAGACCGCATTTTTATAATGAATGACAACATATTCCGTATTTTCTGCGATTGTTAACTATCATTATCTATGTGAACGAGAGATAGACACGACATTGATGATTTTGATGCAGTAGACTATAATTAGACCACGTTGTACTTAGACCCGACATTGATGGTCTTGATGCAGTAAATACACTTAGACCATGTTGTACTTAGACAAGGAAAAGGCGATAAGAGCAAATTACATATCTTTTAGAGACTAGGTAGAGTCTCTCACAAGGCAAATAAACAAAGTGTTGTGTGTTATAACGTAGCCACAAGTGGACATGAACTAGCACCTCTATACTTGTTATTCTGGGTTATAAACTGAGAGGAAGGAACACAAACCACGCCAGTGTAGACAAAGGTGTAGCAAATGTGTTTTACGCCTATGACAGTGCCACCTAGCTCATGAACCGACACTTGCAACAGTAATAACAAAATCAAAAGTAAAAGGATAGACAGGTTGATTGCCTCTGGAGGGGTCGGTGTCGGATCAACATTGCCGTGGAGAGCAGAAAACGACCTCGTAAATCAGTCGCAGAGGTCGTCAACGAGAATGTTGGGCAATCATCAATAGATACAGACTGCCTATCTACCCCTCGTAATGGCGTAGTAGTGGTGTAGGGAAGCTAGGTATGGTGCTGTGCACCCGGCCAGGCGGTAGTGACGGCTTGATGGTACTGTCTGCCTTGTATACCCTGTACCTGCCCGGCCAAGCTGTAGTGACGGATTGATGGTACTGTCTGCCTTGTATACCCTGTACCTGCCCGGCCAGGTGGTAGTGACGGATTGATGGTACTGTCTGTCTTGTATACCCTGTACCTGCCCGGCCAGGCGGTAGTGACGGCTTGATGGTACTGTCTGCCTTGTATACACGGTACCTGCCCGGCCAGGCGGTAGTGACGGCTTGATGGTACTGTCTGCCTTGTATACCCTGTACCTGCCCGGCCAGGCGGTAGTGACGGCTTGATGGTACTGTCTGCCTTGTATACCCTGTGCCTGCCCGGCCAGGCGGTAGTGACGGCTTGATGGTACTGTCTGCCTTATATACCCTGTACCTGCCCGGCCAGGCGGTAGTGACGGCTTGATGGTACTGTCTGCCTTGTATACCCTGTGCCTGCTCGGCCAGGCGGTAGTGACGGCTTGATGGTACTGTCTGCCTTGTATACCCGGTACCTGCCCGGCCAGGTGGTAGTGACGGCTTGATGGTACTGTCTGCCTTGTATACCCTGTACCTGCCCGGCCAGGTGGTAGTGACGGATTGATGGTACTGTCTGTCTTGTATACCCTGTGCCTGCCCGGCCAGGCGGTAGTGACGGCTTGATGGTACTGTCTGCCTTATATACCCTGTACCTGCCCGGCCAGGCGGTAGTGACGGCTTGATGGTACTGTCTGCCTTGTATACCCTGTGCCTGCCCGGCCAGGCGGTAGTGACGGCTTGATGGTACTGTCTGCCTTGTATACCGGTACTTGCCCGGCCAGGTGGTAGTGACGGCTTGATGGTACTGTCTGCCTTGTATACCCTGTACCTGCCCGGCCAGGTGGTAGTGACTGATTGATGGTACTGTCTGTCTTGTATACCCTGTGCCTGCCCGGCCAGGCGGTAGTGACGGCTTGATGGTACTGTCTGCCTTGTATACCCTGTACCTGCCCGGCCAAGCTGTAGTGACGGCTTGATGGTACTGTCTGCCTTGTATACCTTGTACCTGCCCGGCCAGGCGGTAGTGACGGCTTGATGGTACTGTCTGCCTTGTATACCCTGTACCTGCCCGGCCAGGCGGTAGTGACGGCTTGATGGTACTGTCTGCCTTGTATACACGGTACCTGCCCGGCCAGGCGGTAGTGACGGCTTGATGGTACTGTCTGCCTTGTATACCCTGTACCTGCCCGGCCAGGCGGTAGTGACGGCTTGATGGTACTGTCTGCCTTGTATACCCTGTGCCTGCCCGGCCAGGCGGTAGTGACGGCTTGATGGTACTGTCTGCCTTGTATACCCGGTACCTGCCCGGCCAGGTGGTAGTGACGGCTTGATGGTACTGTCTGCCTTGTATACCCTGTACCTGCCCGGCCAGGTGGTAGTGACGGATTGATGGTACTGTCTGTCTTGTATACCCTGTGCCTGCCCGGCCAGGCGGTAGTGACGGCTTGATGGTACTGTCTGCCTTGTATACCCTGTACCTGCCCGGCCAGGCGGTAGTGACGGCTTGATGGTACTGTCTGCCTTGTATACCCTGTCCTGCCCGGCCAGGCGGTAGTGACGGCTTGATGGTACTGTCTGCCTTGTATACCCTGGTACTTGCCCGGCCAGTGGTAGTGACGGCTTGATGGTACTGTCTGCCTTGTATACCCTGTACCTGCCCGGCCAGGGGTAGTGACGGATTGATGGTACTGTCTGCCTTGTATACCCTGTGCCTGCCCGGCCAGGCGGTAGTGACGGCTTGATGGTACTGTCTGCCTTGTATACCCTGTACCTGCCCGGCCAAGCGGTAGTGACGGCTTGATGGTACTGTCTGCCTTGTATACCCTGTACCTGCCCGGCCAGGCGGTAGTGACGGCTTGATGGTACTGTCTGCCTTGTATACCCTGTACCTGCCCGGCCAAGCGGTAGTGACGGCTTGATGGTACTGTCTGCCTTGTATACCCTGTACCTGCTCGGCCAGGCGGTAGTGACGGCTTGATGGTACTGTCTGCCTTGTATACCCTGTACCTGCCCGGCCAGGCGGTAGTGACGGCTTGATGGTACTGTCTGCCTTGTATACCCTGTACCTGCCCGGCCAGGCGGTAGTGACGGCTTGATGATTCTGTCTGCCTTGTATACCCTGTACCTGCCCGGCCAAGCGGTAGTGACGGCTTGATGGTACTGTCTGCCTTGTATACCCTGTACCTGCCCGGCCAGGCGGTAGTGACGGCTTGATGGTACTGTCTGCCTTGTATACCCGGTACCTGCCCGGCCAAGCGGTAGTGACGGCTTGATGGTACTGTCTGCCTTGTATACCCGGTACCTGCCCGGCCAGGCGGTAGTGACGGCTTGATGATTCTGTCTGCCTTGTATACCCTGTACCTGCCCGGCCAAGCGGTAGTGACGGCTTGATGGTACTGTCTGCCTTGTATACCCGGTACCTGCCCGGCCAAGCGGTAGTGACGGCTTGATGGTACTGTCTGCCTTGTATACCCGGTACCTGCCCGGCCAGGCGGTAGTGACGGCTTGATGGTACTGTCTGCCTTGTATACCCTGTACCTGCCCGGCCAAGCGGTAGTGACGGCTTGATGGTA